>CM076579.1:1132581208-1132750615 GCA_034641835.2 Pinus albicaulis
GCAGCGACGGCTAGGGCATTGCAGAGCCAATCTACTTTTGAGATAACCAAAGGTTTTATGTGTTTACTTAAAAATGAGTTCCATTCATTTGGGACGAATTCGCTCAATGATTTTTTGATGCTTTAAAAAAAAACATTAACCTTTACTCCTTTTCTTATTCCACGTGATTATAACATAGATTACCTTTTGTATCTTACGGTGACAGAATCTACCATTAGTATGGTTCTGGTTCAGGAAGATGATGCCTTTAATGAACATGTTATCTATTACCTAAGTCATGGATTTGTAGGTCCTAAACTTCGATATTCTCATGCTGAGAAACTGGCTTTGGCAGTAATCCATGTTGTCCACCGACTTTGTCATTATATTTTGTTAAGGAAAACCATTGTAATTTTTTATGTCAATCCTTTTCAATTTGTCCTCAATAGGCAAGTGATTTGGGGAAAATACAACAAATGGATTGTGATTTTACAAGAATTTGATTTTGTGTTTATGTCAGCAGAATCAAAGAAATCCTTTGTTTTTACATAATTGATTTCGGAATTGGCTTGTGATCAAGATCCTAACTATGATGAGTCAATTCTGATGAACGTCTCTTTTTTATCTTCTCACGAGATCCTTGGTATGGAGACATCATAGTATATCTATAGACTTCGAAGTTTCCTCGGTCCTTTTCTAAGGATGATCGTCGAAATTTACATCATCCCGCTAAGAATTATTTGATTATCAGTGATACCTTATATCATCACGGGGTTGAATAAATCTTAAGACATTATTTAACCTTGGAAGAGGATGAGTTAGTTTTAAATGATTTTCACAATGAGGCTTGTGGCAGTCATCTATCGTCGCTAGAAATGTCACAAAATATCTTGCATGTAGGGTATTTTTGGCCTTTTATTTTCAAATATTATATTGAACTAGTCAAAATATGTCATCCTTGTCAAGTGTATACTAAGAGAATGTGTGTTGATCTAGCTCCGCTTTTTCATGTTCTTACCATCAATCCATTTACTAAATGGGGAATAGAATTTACAATGTGTCACCCGAACTCGGAAAGGGGGTACATTATCATGGCAGTTGACTACTTTACGAAGGGGGTTGAAACCATGCCTGCCTTTAATAACGATGGTGATATAGTGGTACTTTTCCTTTTCAATCAAATCATTTCACATTTTAGTATCCCTAAACAGATTTTCACTTACCATGGAAACCACTTTCAAAATAATATGGTGCCTAAATTGGATTCTAAATTGGGATTTAGGGAGGATCATCCCTCATCTTATTATCCTTAGGCTAATGGGAAAGTTGAAGCGTTAATAAATCCCCTAAAAAAATCCTGTAAAGGAATATTAATCAAGCTATTTCCAATTGGAACATCATGTTATATCCTGCTTTATGGGCTTACCGAACGTCTGTTAATACTGCTACAAGATTTACTTTGTTTCAATTAGTATTTGGCATGGAATCAGTCCTTCCCGTAGAAAGTTAGATTATGTCCCTAAAGTTAGCGGTGAAACTTCTTCCTGATGCATCAAGCTTATAAGAGCGTCTTGTTCACTTAGAACATCTCGATGAGAAACATTGAGATGCCACTATAGAGAATGAGGCCAATAAGAAGAGAGTTAAAGTGAAATATGATAAGTATGTACATCCTAGGGTTTTCTTTGAGGGTGACCTTGTCTTGGTCTATGACCAAGATAAGGACGCCTTGGGCGTAGGCAAGTTTAAATCTATGTGGTACGATCCTTATGTTGTTAAACGTGTCTTGAATAAGGGTGCAAACAAATTGGTTGATTTCAAGGGAAATGTGTTATTTGAGCCCAGGAATGGGCTCTATCTCAAGAAGTATTATGCTTAGGCTATTGTCTAATCAATTGCTTTGTTTTGTAAATCTTTTACATATTGTTTTAGGTTCTATCTATGGGTTTCTTGGTGATGGAGTTAATGACATTTTTTATATGCTTTGGCAGGTATATATAGTTAATCTAATGTACTTATGGTTTGTAGATGTTGTTGGTCGGCACATATGGAAATTAAATTCCATAAATTGGGGTAATTTATTATCCATCTGGTCAGTTGTTGGTCATTGGTGGCACATGTATAGGTCTTGCTTATAATAATATGACTGAATACAATGTCGTTATTGAATTACTTTCAAAAGCAATATCTCACGATATTCAATCGTTAATAGTATACTTGGACTAACAGTTATTGGTGTCTCAATTAAGTAATGTTTATCGTGTGAGAGTTCCTTTGTTACATCAAAAATTTCTAAGAGTGAGAGTACTAGTTCCGTGTCTCCTCAAAATTCTAGTCATGCATATGGGTAGTATTCTATATCTATGACTTGTTATTCCCACCATTAGAAGAAATCTTCATCACAAGTTGCTTGAGTGACTTGGACTCCTCCAAGTATCCTCATCAAATTTTCCCACCCGACCATCCAAGGATCTCTTACATTGTTGACGATGGGGTGTTACACGTGGATGTAATTCCAAGGTACACCGAAAGAAAAATGAGAAAATTATAGTGCCATAATCAAAATTTTTGGTTTTTCCATGTTTACAGGATGTTAATTGGCTCCTCATGTTACCTAAGAGCGCAGTGCATCAGTCATTTACCACAGGTTTCAGGCTTTTTACTGATAGGAACATAGCTGGTCATGAAGCCTGATGTAATGAAGTCGATCCTAATACTCTAAAATTTGTAAAAAAAAAAGGATTGTTGTTGCCATATTTCTGATGCTTATATATGGATTTTAGACCCTACTTTTTGTGTTCCTAGTGCACAATAAATGGCAATGTAACAATTGACGTTTAACCCCTTTCTCGCGTTGCCTTTTAAATTCGCTAGTTCACATTGTCTAGAAAGACTAGTGATAAAATAAATTTCTTCTACTTCTATCTGTAAAGGTATGGAGTCTATGATGAAAAGGCCCTGCTCTAGGTTCCGGTAGTTGATTAACATGTTCAATAATCTATTTTGAGCCCTCATGTTTTGCAACATGAAGAATTTAAGCAAGCCACAATTCTTCAAGGCATTTATAGCTTATTGGTCCCTTAGAACCAAGTTATCAATCTCATCGTGCCCTCTTTCACTCCATTCGATCACCATCCAGAAAAAATTGACAACTTCAAAAATTAAAATTCGATTTCCAAAAATTAACTTTGTGCACATGCAATTTTTTTTCTAGACAATTGCATACATATGCGCCTTTCCTTTAGTCCACTTGTGTATAGGGCCTTATATACACGACCCAACATAACATGAGTTGCATATGCGCAGTTCTATTTATAAAATTTAAAATTATTTTAATATAATCAAATCACTTCAAAATTGAATCAAATGAAAGAGATCCATTGTTCAAGGGAAGTTAGCCTTAGTGTTAGCCATTCTGCGGTGTCCCTTGACTCATTTATGTCAGCCATACCCAGTTTTTCAATTTATTATCAATATCAGATCAACTCTTTGGTAATTTACTTGTGTCAGTAAAGAAGTTCCTCATTGACTTCTTACTAGCAGGCCCGCTCTTATCGACTCCAACAAATTGCTCTGAGAGTAGGCCTAGAGTTTCACCCTAACCCTATTTACATCATTGATAGGTGACATTGTTCCCAACATCAATCAACATCATGCGTCTTTGATTGGGCGGTGTCCATTATTTTTGACATCAACTTACATTATCACACATTGGGATTCATGCAATAGCTTGGCTCCATTTGACCCTATTGGTGGATTCCTCACATCTATGTCAATTCTCATTATTGGTTGGTTAATAGGATTTCTTTTGTGAAATAAGTTCATCTTGTGCACACTAGAAATTTACATGGTGGTGTTTACTTCATTCTTATTCATGTGTTTCCTTCCGGATTATTGATGTTGATCAGTGGTTGTCATTGATGTCAACCCAAGCAGCACCAGGGGCTAACCCAATATTGCATGGGAATTTTGACCTACCAAATTAATATATTATGGGTAAATAATTCTTCTAATGGTTTCTATTGGTCGAGATGTTTCCGTTGATATATGGCATGCCATGTAATTCTTCACGGTTTGAGAGATATTCATGTTTGAAGTTTGTAACCCCAGTTAGTGGGCTAAAACCCCATGGGGTTGGGGCATGGGTCATTGAAAAGTCATAATTAATATTTTTTAAGCTCATAAAATTCCTCCCACGTTCACTTGTTGAAGCCCCTCTCAACCTAAGCATTTATATAAATTGTGATCCTCATTTCCTCCTTATGCAATGGATTTCGCCATCTGAAATAGGTCATCGTGGAATTTGCGCTCTAAATTTTTTTGTACGAAGGTTCAGAAGCTGAAATTTTTATGAGGTGAAGCCGAAATCCTGAGGAAGATTCTATAAAAATTTCAGATCAAGGTGCACAATATTTTTGGATAATATCTGTGGAAGTCAGGGTTTTTGCAGGCTCCTGAAATTCATCTCAAAGAAGTGACCTTGGTAAATTCGTCATAACTCTCTCTCTGAGTATCGGATTGGAATTCAGTAAAAAGTGGTGGATAGTGCACAATATGTACTTTTTTCTTTATCAATTTCAGATCCAAATGAAGAAACAATGACACGTGGCACGTCGTACAAGTGAGCTCTGCTGAAACAATCCATAATTAGGGCATTGTGAAAGATTGAGTATAACTCTCTCTTGAAGAATCAAAATTGGGTTAGACCTGTGGCATTGGAAAGATGACTCAGAGGAATACTACAGGACCGAAAATCAGATATTGAGGATTTGAAATAACAGAGATACACCAGATTCAATATTTAGCTCCTAGAAGGCAAGAAAAAGGTAGATCATGTGTTGTCAAGGGTTGCAAAGGACCAGAATTTCTACGGCAGCAAAGCAAGCAAGGTGTAGTAGAGGGTAGCATGACAAGAGTAGAAACCAAGGTGGAAAACATCAGCAATAAGTTCATCATATTAAGTCTTCAAGTGGGCAGCACTGCATACAATCATTGTAAAGGTATCATTGTACTTAGTCATTGTAAATACATTATTGTACAAATTGTACTAGTGTCTATCTGCCAAGGGTTGAAGAGGTAGTGTTGGGAGGTCTAGGATCATCATTAGGTGGTTGTGTCAAAGTTGGGGTTATGGTCTAGTATATATTCTTCTTCTACATCATTCTATCTCATTGTAAAGTGGACCATTTTCCCTGGTACGGGAGTCCATTCTTCTTTTATTCTTCTATAGGGTGGTAGGGTGGTGCTAGGGTGAGTTGTAGCTCATTGGGTGTTGGGGCATCCGTTCAGTTGACTACTGAAGAATCTCGGGCATTGGAGCGTCCATCCAATGGGAGCTGGAGAAGAATGCTTTTCTAGATTCTAGGAAGTTGGAGCTTTATTTTCAATTGGAGTTGAATATTAAAGAATTATTAGAAAAGCATTAGGTGGTTTTTGTCCCGGAGTGGGTTTCCACCTTAAAAAATGTGTGCATTTGTGTTCCTCTTGTTTGCTGCTATCATTTTACAAACACTGATAATAATTGAAGATTAACTAATGCTCTAATTGAAAGTAATACTGATTCACCCCCCCCCTCTCAGTATTTCCAACAATTGGTTTCAGAGCTTGGTTCCTTCAATAGCAGTTTAACAGCTGGAAGGAGGTCATGGAGCATACCAAGAATGGTGTACCTCTATTCAATGAAAATAATTATGCACTCTGGAAAGGAAGAATTGAGGTCTATCTCTTGGCGCAAAGTTATGAAGTATGGGACACTGTTCAAAATGGATTTACATCAACTACGGATGAACAAGGTAAGAAGAATTTGGTAAATGATGCAAAAGCAAAGAATATTATTATCAGTGGACTTATTGAATCTTCTTATCATAAGGTGTTGGGTTGTAAAACCGCCAAAAATGTATGGGACAAGCTTGAGAATATATATGCAGGTGACTCAAATTTCAAAGAAGCAAAGCTTCAAATCTATAGAGCAAAATTTGAGCAACTCAGAATGAAAGAAGATTGCAACATTGCTGCATACTTCCAATACGTTGATGAAATAACCAATACTATAGAAGGATTGGGAGAGCGAGTTGGCGAGAAGACTATTATATGGAAGATTCTTAGAATGTTACCAGGGAGATTCAACCCAAAGGTATCGGTCTTAAAATACAGTGCAAATATGGACAAACTCAGCAAAGAGGAATTACATGGAGTTATCATAGCATATGAAATGAGACTTGATGAAGAAGAGGGTACTTCGCATCTAGAAACTGCGTTCGTTGCATCTAAGAAAACCAATAAGGATAAACAACCTTCAATTGAAAATACATGCACATGCAAGTGTGAATAAAATGGAGATGATGAAGAAGGTCTTTCAGATGAAGAATATGCTTACTTCACGAGAAAACTAAAAATTGGTAAGGGACAATTCAAAGGTAAACTTCCATTGATATGTTTCAGCTATAATGAGGTTGGGCATTTTGCAGCAAAATGTCCAAACATAAGTAATGGCAACTCAAAAGGAAAGAAAGGCTTTAAGAAATTCAACAAGAAAGGATCCAAAAGGAACTTTCTCTCTAAAGAAGATATCTCATCATCCGATGAAGACAATGACGGTGAAGAAGAAGCCAATGAGAGAGTAATGTTTATGGCCAAGCACAATAAACAAGGAGTATCAAACAACGAAGAAGAAGGATGGACCATAGAAGAATTTTATGAGGAAGCAATCAAGCTTATAAAATATCTCAAGGTGGAGAAGATCCGTTCCAATACTCTTGAAGAACAAGTTCAAGGTCTCAAAATTGAAGTTGAAGAACACAAATGCATTGAAGAGTCACTTCAAAAGAAGTTGGAAGAAAGCAACCAAGAAAGGGAAGAATTAGAAACCGAAGTAGTCTCGCTGCGTGAGGAAGTGAAGAAAGGAAAAACTATCCAAAACTATGCCAACAGCTCAAGGGCATTGGAAGAACTCATCAACAATCAACGATCTTACAACGACAAAACTGGCATCAGTTACAAAGAAGAAGAAGCAGGACCTTCTACAACAAAATACAATGAGCCTATGAGATCTAACATGCATGTAGACTTCATTGGACAAGATTCGCAAGAACAACCTTGGAAGACAATTCCTCGACGAAAATTTCCATCCAGGTACCAACATATTTTTTATGGCTACTGTTATTCATGTGGAAAATTTGGTCATAAAGCTGTAGAATGTCGCACGTACCCTAGGAACGAATACAATTCTAGGAGATCTGTCAAATATGAACCTCCCAGGGCTTAGCGAAACATCAATAGATTTGAACATTTAAGAAATAATATTGAATGTTACAAATGTCGAAACTTTGGACACATAGCCAAAGATTGCAGACTTGAAAATCCTCCAGAAGAATCTTCGAAGCCACAGAACGAACGAACATGGAAGAAGAAGAAGAATGATAATTGTGCTCTCGCTTTCAAGGCTCAAAAGAACAAAGTTGTGTGGTATGTTGATAGCGGTTGCTCAACGCATATGACTGTAGATAGAAATAAATTTGTATCTCTGAAAGAGAAGGAGGATGGAACCGTGTCCCTTGGAAATAATGGATCTTCAAATGTTATAGGATCAGGTACTGCCACTCTCGAAAGCAAAGATGCTCTAGCCAAGAATGTTCTATTGGTTGAAAACATGAATCACAATCTGCTCAGTGTTGGACAAATGTGTGATCAAGGACACACAATACTATTCAACTCCATGAAATGTGAAATCAGGAAAGGCGTGTATGGTGAAATTGTGGCTACAACAAATCGAGCTCCAAATGACATATATGTTCTGGATGAAGCAACTAAAGCATGTCTAATAGCTAAAGAGGATGATACAATAATTGGTAGCAATGATGATCGACTAAGTAAGAAGTTTGCTACAAAGGTGCAAAGTGATTTCGAGATGTCTTTACTTGGTGAGCTGACATACTTCTTACGGCTTCAAATATCTCAGCAAGAGAAAGGAATATTTATATGTCAAGCCAAGTAAATCAAGGAAATGCTCAAGAAATTTAAAATGGATGATTGCAAACCCATCCTTACTCCAATGGTAACAGGTTGCAAACTAAGCATAGACAACTCATATAAGGATGTGGATCAAAGGGTGTACAGATCTATGATTAGTAATCTTCTATATGTAACAGCCTCCCAACCAGATGTTATGCAAGCAGTTGGACAAGTAGCAAGATTCCAAGCAGCACCAAAATAATCACATATTAAATATTCACCAACATTGGAATATCTTCGCCAGAAGCTTGGGATTACCCCAAGTTCCCATTAGATTTTCCTTTTTTAGAATATAAAGGGGGAGTGGAAGTAGATTATAGGTCTGCAGGACGGTTGTGTGTCAGGGGGAGTGGAAGTGTGTACAGGTCCGCAGGATGGTTGTGTTTCAGGGGGAGTTACCCTTTGCCATTGATGTCAAAGGGGGAGAGAATGTTGTAGGAAGAGGTGTCATGATCGCAAGGGGAGTACTTGTGTTGCCATCAATGCCAAAGGGGGAGATTGTTGATCAGCGGTTGTCATTGATGTCAACCCAAGCAGCACCAGGGGCTAACCCAATATTGCATAGGAATTTTGACCTACCAAATTAATATATTCTGGGTCAATAATGCTTTTGATGGTTTCTACTTGTCGAGATGTTTCCATTGATATATGGCACGCCATGTAATTCTTCACGGTTTGAGAGATATTCATGTTTGAAGTTTGTCCCCCGCTAGTGGGCTAAAACCCCATGGGGTTGGGGCATGGGTCATTGAAAAGTCATAATTGATATTTTTTAAGCTCCTAAAATCCCTCCCACTTTCACTTTTGAAGCCCCTCTCAACCTAATCATTTATATAAATTGTGATCTTCATTTCCTCCTTAGGCAAGGGATTTCGCCATCTGAAACAGGTCATCGTGGAATTTTCACTCTAACCTTTTTTTCTACGAAGGTTTAGAAGCTGAAATTTTTATGAGGCAAATCCGAAATCCTGAGGAAGCTGCTGTAAAAATTTCAGATCAAGGTGCACAAAATTTTTGGAGATATGATCTGTGGAAGTCAAGGTTTTTGCAGGCTCCTGAAATTCATCTCAAAGAAGTGACCTTGGTAAATTCATCATAAATCTCTCTCAGAGTACCGGATTGGAATTCTGTAAGAAGTGGTAGATATTGCACAGTCTATACTTTTCGCTCTATCAATTTTAAAGCCAAACGAAGAAACAATGACACGTGGAACACTGTACAAGTGCGCTCTGCTGAAACAGTCCATAATTAGGGCATTGTGAGAGATTGGGTATAAATATCTCTTGAAGAATCAAAATTGGGTCAAAAATATGGCATTGGAAAGATGAATCAGAGGACTACTACATGACTGAAAATCAGATATTGAGGATCTGAAATAACAGAGATACACCAGATTCAATATCGAGCTCCTAGAAGGCAAGAAAAAGCTAGATCATGTGTTATCAAGGGTTGCAAAGGACCGAGATTTCTATGGCAGCAAAGCAAAGAAAGGTGCAGCAGAGGGTAGCATGACAAGAGCAGAAACCAAGGTGCATAACAGCAGCAATAATTTCATCATATGAAGTCTTCAAGTGGGCAGCACTGCATACAATCATTGTAAAGGTATCATTGTACTTAGTCATTGTAAATACATTATTGTACAAATTGTACTAGTGTCTATCTACCAAGGGTTGAAGAGGCAGTGTTGGGAGGTCTAGTGGTTGTGTCAAAGTTGGGGTTATGGTCTAGTATATCTTCTTCTTCTACATCATTCTATATCATTGTAAAGTGGACCATTTTCCCTGGTACGAGAGTCCATTCTTCTTTTATTCTTCTATAGGGTGGTAGGGTGGTGCTAGGGTGAGTTTTAGCTCATTGGGTGTTGGGGCATCTGTTCAGTTGACTACCGAAGAATCTCGAGCATTGGAGTGTCCATATAGTGGGAGATGGAGAAGATTTTTTTCTAGATTCTAGGAAGTTGGAGCTTTATTTTCAATTGGAGTTGAATATTCAAGAATTATTAGAAAAGCATTAGGTGGTTTTTGTCCCGGAGTGGGTTTCCACCTTAAAAATTGTGTGCATTTGTGTTCCTCTTGTTTATTGTTATCATTGTGATAATAATTGAAGATTAACTAATGCTCTAATTGAAAGGAATACCGATTCACCCCCCCCCCCCTCCTTAGTATTTCCAACAATTGACCTCCTGGTTATGCTCGTTTTGGTTGATGTGGGATTCCCTAATGCCTTCCTTCTGGAAAAAAAATTCCCATCGAATGCAACTCATTGATTTGGGAACATGTCTAGAGTTCTTTTATCAATACCTTAGGTTTTGAAGTCATTAGTGGCAGACTCCTTCACTATCGACAATGGGAATGAATCAATGTTCCCTTATTGATATATTCTTTCAAGTGTTCGACTTCAACTCCTTTATTCACACTTGTTAGATTTTACTATGATACCTTGACACTCATTATCATTATCGGTGATTGGACTCACATTTTTTAATGGTGTACATCAATGACCAGTAATAAAACTATTTCTCACATGGTCCACTTCAGCTCAGTAAAGACCTCGAGTTATTCCAACATCTTAGATCACTTATATGTTTCAAACTCTTCCAACAACATCTTGTATGTTGGAACTTGAGTTTTGTATAGTACCATTATTCCATTCATATGACTTTGTTACTATTGTGAAGTTTAGTTATACAACATATTTTGTATAGATTTCCTCCTATATGGTACCAAGACATAGCTATGTTGTGTTCTTTTGTGGCTATGATTTGTTGTTCAAATACATATTCTTCTCATCACCATCACACTTATGTATACATCATGGATCCGCATTATACTTGATGGACATGCTTTCCTATCTCTGAGCATGGGTATGCCCACCTCGGATATGAGTTCTCTTTCTGACTCCTTGCATAAGTATTTGATGGAATAGAATTTGGTGATCTTCTCTTGGGTTTTGCAAATGATTCTGCCATTTATACTTAATGTATTTCAACCATCAATCCTCCTTTTGACCTCATACATTAGGGGGCATCTGTTATAGCATATTTTATCACTCCTATAGACCATATGATTTTATATGGCTTGGGCAGCTCCCCCCCTCCCTTGCAGACCTGTCGTCATTTCAAAAAAGTGTTTTTCAAAATCAATACGAGACTTTTCCCACTATTAAAGTGTGTGCATATGCAGTCCTCATGAACAATACCGCGTACACTTTTTAAAAATTTGAAAAAATATATAAAAAGTTATTTTTCGTAAACGGTGTACAGTTTTCACCGAAAGGCCAACTACAAGATCCCATGGCCTAATCAAATTAACTGGTTTGTGGTGGTATATATACACCCCTTGGGTAGGCCTAATTAATTCCTAATGAGAGGTATCATCATTATGCCCAAATTTCCCCATATCATGTCTGCGATTTTCTCGTGCCTCTTGCACTCCCGGCCTTTAGGAAACCCTTGTTTCCTTGCAAAGATTCTCAACCTCCTCATATAGCATATTATTACATATATTAGAGAGGATGTATTCGATGGCTCGGGTTGGATGGATCTAGAGGAAGGTTTCGTCAGTACCTTTGGTTAGGAACAAGGTGTAGCTTCACCTATTCTTGTTTCTTTCAATTAATAAAGAGACTCGTATCCAGTTTCCAAATTTCATTGTTCTTCTATGAATGTTAGTTTGTGATGATGCTTATAATGATTTAATGTGTGTGTGTGTGTGTGTGTGAGCGTGTTTGTGTATTTGTGATTTATTTGTAGGTTTTCAAATCTTGGAAGAATATAGAGGGTTTGGACCCTATGGGATCTGCTTCAAACGTCGAAATTCAATTACACTTCTAATCCCTATTTTTGTGAATTCAACTGCTTGGCATGATTGTATGAGTTCTCTTTGTTATATTTTTATTCCGCTTTGTTGGGGCTCTCGACCCTAGCCCTTGGGAACTTTTACCTTCAACACTAGTGAGAGAGAGATGAGATTTATTATCTCTTATGAGAAATTTTATAACAATAAATTCAACTTATCTCCTTGAAATTTGTGCCAAAAAAATTCCTTGGAAAATGTGTTGACTTTTCTCCTCGAAATATATGCCTGATAGTCCTTGATTTGTGTGCCCTCCTCCCTCATAAATTCGTGCCAAACATAATTTCAAATTTGTGCAAGATAGACCCACAAAAATTGTGTTATGATCCCTCAAGATTCGTGCAATACATCCCTTAAAAGTCATGCCACAGTCCCTCAATTTTCACGCTACCTCTATTCTACTTTCATACTACAATTAATGCACTAACAAACCCTACAAAATTGCTTTGTACTTGATATCATAAATGTTGGAAAACACACCTCGATTTTTTGGTGTACCGTGCCTCATAAATGATACCCTCTTCTTGGGATTTGTGCCCTCCTTGTTTTTGTACTTCCTTTTCTCTATTGTGTGAAATTCTCCTTTGCAACTCCCTTCTTCTCATCCAAAACTCATGAGTGAAAAATGGTGCATTTTTCTCCCTTAAAATTCCTTTTTGTTCTCTCATAATGAAGAGTTACCTGACCTTATGATCTAATGGTTGCGATTAGATCTTAGCCATCGAGATCAAGGAGTGGGGGTTTTATCTCTTGTTGACTTAACTTCTGTCACTTTATCCCCTCAAATCACCTTTTCATTTAATATTCACACAAAATCACTTAGACTTTATATCTCATAATATGTAGAAATTTGCTGAATAATGATTAATTATCCACCAAGACTATCCTGATCACATACAATTCGAATTTATATGCAACATATAATCTCTTCCACTCAGATCATCACACATGCGGAAATAAAATCAAGCGATAACACATCAAATCATCATACACATTAACACAATATGTATGGGGAAAGCTTATATCTGAAAACCCCGCAGCTATTGTGTATATTATAATGGATAAATCATGTAACAAACTCAGTACAATACTCCTCACAAGTACTCAGTACTATCTCATGAAGTTACACACAATCTAGCTCAGTTTTGAACAGGTTACTGGTTCAAAACTCACCGCCAATTGCCTTGCCTCTATTGCGCAATCCAGGCCTGTCTTTATAGAGATCCAAGGTTCGAATCTCCTTGGCTTGACAGCGCAATCATCATGGGAAATTCCTCCAAGTGTGGTGCAAATCTCATGCACAACTGATGTCGCCACCGATAGCTAACTCCACCCTTTCATCTACCTCTTTCACTGGTCTCCACTGAACTGTCCATGCACTGTAGTGAACTGATGTGTTCTTGAGTTGAATAATTAGTTACTAATTAATGAATTAAATAATATTTAATTCACTCCACTCATAACTAGTTGATTAGCTAGTTAAACTAATCTCAACCAGTTCAACTAAAATAAACAGAACACAACTCCACTAGCTGTCCCATTAACTCCACCAAACTTCTGCCACTGAAGTCCTAACTGAAGTCAACCATGCATGATGCCATCAAACCCTTGGGAATAGCGTAATTCCTCTGTCATATGCATGAGCCACTTCTGTAGCTCGAACTGAAGTGCTCCAAGAGAGTAAACTGTTGTTTAGAGTCCAAATATTATTAAGGGTAAATAATATTTGACTTCCCTATTTTTAGGATAGGCAGTCTAAAAATAGACTTCTACCTATAGGTCCAAAAATAGAGGTCCATCTATTTTTACCAACATGACCAATACTCCAAGAATAACATACTGCAACCCCTGGACCATGCTCCATATGTCTAAAAATAGACTTTGCTCCAGAATTTGCCTGCGGGCCCACTTAGTGAAGGCGACTTCATTTCACTAAGCTCCATCATCTTGCTGCATTCTCAACACTCCCTCTCAGCAAGATATGGATTATCTGCAACCCCTATCCTGCCTCTGTGGAATTCGAACTTGCTCCTGGTGAGCACCTTCGTCAGGATGTCGGCATCCCGATCCTCCGTGGGAACATATGAAAGCATCATGATTCTCCGCTGAACACAATCTCTGATATGATGATACCAATCTGTGAAGCCATGCTGCCTCAACTGATCCTCCTGTTTGTACCATGAACCATATCCCAATGTGCCTCTGATATAGCGCAATACATGCTTGCCTGCCTTCCAAAAGAGCTTGGTAGGCTTAACCATAGCTTGCGAAAGCTGGTTAACTGCATAGCATATATCGAGTCATGTATTGACCAGATACATAAGCGACCCCACCAACTGTCGATAGACAGTGGCATCCACTACCTCCGCTGAAGTAGCATCCTCCTTCCTCCAACCACCGGGAAGAGGAGTGTCAACAGGCTTGCAGCCTTGCATGTTGAACCTCTCCAGAATCTCCCGGGCATACTTGCCCTGAGAAACAAACAGTCCTCCGCTGCGTTGCCAAATCTCCAATCCCAGGAAATAATGAAGGATGCCCAGGTCCTTCATCTCAAACTCTCGTGCAAGATCCTCCTTGCATGAAAGTATCAACTGCTCGTCGCCAGTCAAAATCAGATCATCTACATACAGTACGATGATCAACGGCTTCCCCTCCACCACAATCTGGTACAGGTTTGGATCCGCCTCACTCTTGGAGAATCCAAGCCCGGTGAAGTAGCTGTCTATCCGAGTGTACCAAGCACGAGGTGCTTGCTTCAGCCCATACGGTGCTCTCTTGAGTCGGCACACATGCGACTCACTGCTGAAGATCTCAAAACCTTCAGGCTGCTCTATGTACACCTCTTCCTCAATAACTCCATTGAGGAACGCAGTCTTCACATCCATCTGATGAATGTGCCACCCATCTGCGCTGAGAGAGCAAGGATCGTCCGTATGGAAGAGTACCTTGCGACAGGTGCAAAAGTCTCCTCATAGTCAATCCCCTCGATCTGTGAGAAGCCACGAGCGAAAAATCTCGCCTTGTACTTCTCCACACTCCCGTCAGCCGCCTGCTTCACCTTGTAGATCCATCGCGAACCCACCACTGATTTCCCAACCGGTCTTGGGACAATATCCCATGCACTGTTCCTGATGATCGAATCATATTCTTCGATCATGGCATCAACCCATGCGGGTTCCTCCACAGCTTCCTCAAAAGAGGATGGCTCCGTCACAACACATTGACTCACAAGAGCCATGTATCCAGTGTACCGATCCGGTGACTGTCTCTGTCTGCGCTGTGCTGTAGGTGGTCCTACAACCTTCTCTGCATCCCGAGCCAGTCGCTCAGCTTCTGTAGTGCGCATGCGCCCTCTGATGGTTGGCGCTGCCTGGGTGGTTTCTTCCACCTCCTGAACCTCCTCTTGTGGCTGATCCACATCCCGAAGCTCCTCCTTAGGAACTAACAGCTCCTCATCTGCATGCAAGTGTAGCTCCCTCTCAAGCGAACACTGCATGGCTTTCTCCTCCTGAAATTTTATATCCCGTCGCACAACAGTCTTGCGACTGTCTGGCACATACACCCGATAGTTGTGAGGTGTATCGGTGTACCCCACAAATATTCCAACTTCAGCAGTTGGATCCAGCTTCCTTCTTGCATCCTTCGTCACATGCATGTAGACAGGAGATCCGAAAATCCGCAAATGGGAAATATCGGGCCTCTTGCCAGAATAAGCCTCCTCTGGTGTACTCATGCCAAGAACCTTGTGAGGACAACGGTTCTGCACATACACTGCTGTATTGCATGCCTCGGCCCACAAGTGAAGGGGTAGGCCCTGATCATGCAACATCGCCCGTGCAGCACCCACGATCGTTCTGTTCTTCCGCTCAGCCACCCCGTTCTGTTGTGGGTTATGGGGTGCGATGAGCTCTCTCCGAATCCCTTCTGCGCTGCAGAACTCCTTGAATTCAGCCAAGATGAATTCACCACCGTTATCACTCCTTAGAGTATACCTTCTTCCCCGACTCCTTCTCGACCAGTGCTTTAAAATCACAAAACTTTGCGAATGTATCGCTCTTCTTCTGCATGAAGAAGATCCAGCACTTTCGAGAGAAATCATCAACAAAGATCACATAATACTTGTGCTTTGCTGTCGAAGCAACTGAGAAAGGACCACACACGTCTGTGTGAACTCTCTCAAGGATCGTCGTGGCGCGACTATCCTTCTCGTGAAAGGTGGCTTTCACATACTTCTCTAAAGTACACCCCTTGCACTGATCTGACTGTGCAAGGGTGCCCTTAGGAAGCCTAGTAGAAATCTGCTGCAGAATCTTCAAAGCTCCATGGTGAAGGTGGCCCAATCTCCTATGCCACAGTTCGCCCTCATCATCCCGGCTCACCACTTCTCCCGCCTTGCATGCCATAGCTGCGCAGCCATCTACCTGCAACTGATAAAGGTTCTTGGTTCGAACCCCTATCTTCCGGGTCTCTCTAGTAGTATTACTGCACAGGAAGGCTTTTCCTTCGCTGAAGACCACATCATACCCCTTATCCTCCAACATCGCCACAAAGATCAAGTTATTCTTCAATCCAGGTACATGTATGACATCCTTCAATACAAAGGGTTTACCAGACTCCCTCTGAAAGGATATGGTACCGATACCAGTCGCACTGTATCTACCATCATCGCCCATCTCGATGTGCACACCCAAATCTTTGTCTTCCAGATCTGAGAACAAATCCCGATCTCCCGTCATATGAAATGACACACCGTTGTCCAAGAACCACACCGATCCCATCACACTTGAAACCAAGCATGCGATCAGTGAAAATTCAAGCTCGAACTGTGAAGCCAAAGCTTCTCCATCTGCAGATCTTCCCGCTTGCTTGTTCTTCTTCTTCTTTGGACAATTGGTAGCATAATGTCCGTGATCATGGCAGTGAAAACATTTCACTTTCGCCATATCCTGCTTCTTGCCTTTAGCTCCAGAATGAGAGGTTTTCTTACCCTTCCCTTTCTTAGCTTTGGACATCAAAGCGCAGTTTTCTTCATCGGCTCCCTTTGATGAAGATCCATCTCGAGTAGTCCTCCTTATCTCCTCCTGCATGAGATCCGCCCAAAGGCGCTCCCATCCCGGCAGCTTCTCCTGACCATTGACACTATCTTGATATGAGTGCCAAGCCTTCGGAAGACCAAGGAGAGCCAGGTCAACCATGTCCTCGTCTTCGACAGTCACCCCCACACTTCCCAGCTCATCTCTGCACTGAGTGAACTTCGTGAGGTATTTGGCGATACTGTCGCCTTTCTCCATCTTGATGTTCCTGAGCTTATCTTTGAGCGCCGGCTTCCTTTGGTCGCTCTTACTCTGGAATAGATCCGTCAAATATTTCCACATTAAATATGGAGAAGCCTTTCCATGCAGGCTGGATACAATATGATCCTTGACGCCCTCCAACAGGATCCTTCGACACTTCGCCATCTTCTTTTGCCATGCATCGACTTCAGCAGGATCAGTGGGCTTTTGGACATCCGTATCTATGAACTCCTTGAGACCATTATCTTCTAATACTTCTTCCATGCGATCCTTCCATGCAACATAATTCGAACTGCCTTCAAGAGCATATTCGAGTCGCAAACCGTTGAAAGACATTTTCAACACCGGCACCAAGAAAAAAAAACTGCTGCAAAATTTCGAATTCCACCTCAAAGCTCAACCGCTCTAGATCTGTGAGGACAAATTATTTCTAGCACAGAGATTTACTGCAAGGGGCATTTACCAGACCTTTCACTTTCCGAAGAAAGATGAATCCAGAGGCTACCTGGCCAGCATGCAGACTCTGTCTACCGAAATAAGTTTGTAATCACTGTGATGATCAATCTCTGCTTCAATAGCTCCGATACCATGTAGAAATTTGCTGAATAATGATTAATTATCCACCGAGACTATCCTGATCACATACAATTCGAATTTATATGCAACACATAATCTCTTCCACTCATATCATCAAACATGCGGAAATAAAATCAAGCGATAACACATCAAATCATCATACACATTAACACAGTATGTATGGGGAAAGCTTATAGCTGAAAACCCCGCAGCTATTGTGTATATTATAATGGAGAAATCATGTAACAAACTCAATACAATACTCCTCACAAGTACTCAGTACTTTCTCATGAAGTTACACACAAACTAGCTCAGTTTTGAACAGGTTACTGGTTCAAAACTCACCACTAATTGCCTTGCCTCTATTGCGCAATCATGGCCTGTCTAAATAGAGATCCAAGGTTCGAATCTCTTTGGCTTGACAGCGCAATCATCATGGGAAATTCCTCCAAGTGTGGTGCAAATCTCATGCACAACTGATGTCGCCACTGATAGCTAACTCCACCCTTTCATCTACCTCTTTCACTAGTCTCCACTGAACTGATCATGCACTGTAGTGAACTAATGTGTTCTTGAGTTGAATAATGAGTTTCTAATTAATGAATTAAATAATATTTAATTCACTCCACTCATAACTAATTGATTAGCTAGTTAAACTAACCTCAACTAGTTCAACTAAAATAAACAGAACACAGCTCCACTAGCTGTCTCATTAACTCCACCAAACTTCTGCCACTGAAGTCCTAACTGAAGTCAACCATGCATGATGCCATCAAACCCTTGGGAATAGCGTAATTCCTCTGTCAGATGCACGAGCCACTTCTGTAGCTCGAACTGAAGTGCTCCAAGAGAGTAAATTGTTGTTTAGAGTCCAAATATTATTAAGGGTAAATAATATTTGACTTCCCTATTTTTAGGATAGGCAGTCTAAAAATAGACTTCGACCTATCGACCTATAGGTCACAAAAATAGAGTCCCACCTATTTTTACCAACATGACCAATACTCCAAGAATAACATACTGCAACCCCTGGACCATGCTCCATATGTCTAAAAATAGACATAGTCTAAAAATAGACTTTGCACCAGAATTTGCCTGCGGGCCCACTTAGTGAAGGCGATTTCATTTCACTAAGCTCCATCATCTTGCTGAATTTTCAACATAATATCACTTTAACTTTATATCTCATAAAGTTATATAAAGGAGTCATGTTGGACAATTTTTCCTACGCAAGTCACCAAGCATAAGGAAACAATTGTCCTTGGCACACTTTTCTAACACTCCCTCTTACCAGGCAAATTTCTTATGACTACTCCCATCAAGTCTCTAAAGTAGATATTCTTACCTCTTAGAAATAAATTCATGAGAATGTATGCTACTTGCTCAATAGTGGATATATACTCAAGTTGCATTACCCATTTTTAAACATACTCACGGATGAAGTGGTATTTAATCCCTTCTTTAGAGAATTTTTGAGGTAAAAAATGGGCCTCAAAATAAAAATGTACAACCAAAATCAACTTTATAAGAACCAATAGGATTCTATATGATGATGTCAACCATTGGGGATGATTCACCATTTTTGGAGTTAAAAAAAAAAAACAACAACAAACAAACAAACAAACACATGAAAAAAAAAAAAACTACTTTCTTTCAACTCATATTTTCAACTAATCTGCCTATGGTTTTACTCAAATTTCGAGTGGGAGCACTCGTTGGATGCAAAATTTAATTCTTCATCCAAGGAGTACCCATGTTACATGCTTTCAATGGACCCTTCTACACAAAAAATGATAAATACATTAAAAATGTGATCATGCATTTCTCATTTTTCATGTAGCAAGGTCCATCAAAAGCATGCAACATGAGTACTCCTTAAAAAAGGAATTAAATTCCACATCCAACGAGTGCTCCTGCTGCAAATTTGAGTAAAGCCATAGGGAGTCAAGTTGAAAAAAGTAGTTTTTTTCCTTTTTCCCTCTAAAATTTGATGATGTAATCTAATATTAATTTACTATTTCCACTATTATTTTATAATATTCCTTCAAAGGCCCATTTTAGACCTCAAAATTTCTCTAATGTGTTTTTTGAACTGTCATGAAAAACTTGATTCTCTGTGAGTTTATGCAACTTTGATTATCACAGTAAATGATTGTAGACCTCACCTAATGACCAATTAAGCCCACCAACAACTTGCAAAGCCAAATGGAATCACAATTAGCATATGGAAATTCACCCAAATTCACTTAGACTTTATATCTCATAATATCACTTTAACTTTATATCTCATAAAGTTATATAAAGGGATCATGTCGGACAGTTTTTCCTACGCAAGTCACCAAGCCTAAGGAAACAATTATCCTTGGCACACTTTTCTAACACTCCCTCTTACTAGGGAACTTATTTATCACCACACCCATCTTTTTTCTAAAGTAGATATTCTTACCTCTTGGAAAGAAATTCACGAGAATGTATGCTACTTGCTCAATAGTGGATATATACTCAAGTTGCATTACCCCCTTTTAAACATACTCGCGGATGAAGTGGTATTTCATCCCTTCTTTAGAGAATTTTTTAGGTAAAAAATAAGCCTCAAAATAAAAATGTACAACAAAAATCAACTTTATAAGAACCAATAGGATTCTAGATGATGATGTCAACCATCGGGGATGATTCACCATTTTTGGAGTTTAAAAAAAAAACAAGCAAACAAATAAACAAAAACAAACAAACAAACAAACATAAACTACTTTTTCAACTCATATTTTCAACTTATCTACCTACGGTTTTACTCAAATTTCAAGTGGGAGCACTTTTTGAATGCAAAAGATAATTCTTCATCCAATGAGTACCCATGTTGCATGCTTTCGATGGACCCTTCTACACGAAAAATGATTAATACATGAAAAATGTGATCATGCGTTTCTCATTTTTCATGTAGCAAGGTCCATCAAAAGGATGCAACATGGGTACTCCTTAGATGAAGAATTAAATTCTGCATCCAACGAGTGCTCTTGCTGCAAATTTGAGTAAAACCATAGGGAGACAAGTTGAAAAAAATAGTTTTTTTCCTTTGTCCCTCTAAAATTTGATGATGTAATCTAATCTTAGTTTATTATTTTATAATATTCCTTCAAAGGTACATTTTAGACCTCAAAATTCTCTAATGTGTATTTTGACCTTTCAATAAAAACTTTATTCTCTGTGAATTTTATGCAACTTTGATTATCACGGTAAATGATTGTAGACCTCAACACTTGACCAAATAAGCCCACCGACAACTTGCAAAGCCAAATGGTATCACAATTATCCTAGATAGCTACCATGTACTCTTCCTCAACAAAACTCAGTGCTATTAACCTTTGCTTCCAGCTAAACCACGACACAATTGTTGAACCCAACCTGAAATAACACCAGTAAGTGTTTTTCCTACCATCAACACATCTTTCCCAATCTGAGTCTATATAGCCAATCAAACTAACTTCATCCCCCTGAATACATTCGAGACCATGGTCCACTATCGCTTACGTATACCAAAGCACATGTTTTGCAGCTACCCAATGCACTCTCTTAGGCTCCACCATACACTGACTGAGAGTATTGACTGCAAAACAGATGCTTCGTCTAGTGTTGACCAGATACATCAATGAGCCCGTAAGTTGATGATAAATTATGGGATCAAACAACTCAGACTTAAAAGCATAAATATTCTTCTAGTTGGTAATCATAGATGTGGTCATGGGCCAACAATCCTCCTTGTGAAATCTCTTCAAATGTTTGTTGCGTACTTTCCCTGTCCAAAAATGATATGCCCATCCCCCTCCCACATTTCTAATCCCGAGCAATAATGCATCTGTTCATGATATGTCATATCAATCTATGAATAAAGATCTCACTTGTAGTACTCTACAAGTCTCTCTGTACCTGTAATAAATAATCCATCCACATACATTACTAGAATGAGAGGATCCTCACCAACCACAATTTAATAAAAGTTTGGATCTGCATCACTCTTCATAAAACCCAAGTGCTACATGTAAGAATCTATATGAGAATACTAAGCTCTTAGAGCTTGCTTTAGTCCATAAAACACCTTCTTCAAACTACAAATATGGGACTCCCTCCCATGCACCTCAAAGCCCTGCGGCTACTGAATGTAAGCATCCTTGTATAATCCTTTTAGAAATGCAATCTTCACATCCATATAGTGGATCTTCCAAACAATCTCTACTGCTATGAAAATCCATGACATGGTAGAAGTATAACAAGTAATTGGAGTGGAGGTATCCTCACAATCGATTCTCTCTACCTATGAGAACCCTCGATCCAGAAAATTAACTTTGTACTTATCAATGTTATGATTCACAACATATTTAATCTTCGAGATCCACCTAGAAGTCACCACTGATCTCCTAAAGATCATTCATTCATACTCTTCCACCATGGAATCCATCCAAACCTATTGGCCTACATCCTCCTCATAGCTAGAAGGCTCAGTTTTAACAATGCTACAAACAATGGAAAAATAGTTAAAAAACCGATATGGTGGTTTACTCTACCTAACATCCTTCTTAGGATTTCCCTCTGCCTCTTCGGCTTCCTTCAGAGCCTCGTGAAGCAATCTTGGCTTCCTCTTCCTCAGAGTGGCCTCCTGTACTAATGTGGGTATTGTAGAAATTATATAGAAGCTCTATACCAATGGATTCAATCTGATCTTGTGATGTACTAAAACAAGATACTTAATCCTTCCATAATATTTGCGGAATATAAAACATGATCGCTCAATCACATGCAAGTAATAGAAAGAAATTATAAATCACACAAAACAAGATGTGTCTGGGGAAAGCAGCTGCTCAAAACCCCTCTATCATATATTGTAAAAATTCAAAGAAGCATGAAAGAATACAATGCTTTCTCACATCGAGAAAATATTTCACTCTCCTTACTGTCTCACTTTGATCCTCCTCGAACTCACTAGCAATTCTTAGGAAAATTTGACAAACACTTAGCCAATTCTTAGCCCCTGCTAAGCCCAACCTTTCTCATGCAATCCCTATGGAAATAAATCCCTATTAAATAGGAAATTCAACCCTCCTTGATTGCGCAATCCATCATGGCCTTCTCATGACTTTATAATTGTGCCCGGGCAATTTGCTAATAATACAACTGATAGTTATCTTCCATTTAACCTCTATCTCAACTGGGTCTTCATCAGAATATATCATGCATGCAGCTAATAATAGTGAATCATCAGTTATCTAATTTAATTCGTTGGACCTCTCACTAATTCATCACTCAGTTAGAACTAGTTAAACTGATTTTAACTCAATTAATTTGAGTTAATTGATTACACTCACAACACACTAGTGCTACAGCTGCAACTGGACCCCCAAAATATTAGAATCACTCTACATGCCTCATCTTAGACCCTCAACTCGAAATTATTGAGCTAACTTAGTCTTCATGACTTAGTTAACTGATACAAGTTGTTATGAGATGAAATTACAATTTATTTTCCAATTTATTTAAGGGAAAAATAAATTAGACGCCCGCATTTAGCACTAATGTGTAACTAAATTCTTCACCAATGTGTGACTGGAATCCCACACTAGTATGTGGCCATTTTTTTTCCTTTCTCGTTGCCAATTTCACTATTTCTTTTTGCAAATTTCAACACTCCCTCTCAACAAGAAAGGAATTCAATCTATCCTGATCCAATACCTTTGGAATGTTCTGCTTGAAATAATTCTCTAGTGTTGTTTGCATATGCAACTCCTAAAACTGAATAGCCTTTGAACAAATGAATCCGTATGATGCATATGTCATCAGAGTCTTCTGACTACTACTAGTTACTGCACTGTCTACTGAAATATTTGTGCTGCTACTGACATCTACATCCATGCACTTTGCACTGCTGCCAACTCTGATATGCACTCCAGTATCTGACATCTGTCACTCTGATTTCCCTCTTCCTAACATTTGATTGCATCAATCTAACTAGTCCTTCCTACTACTATTTTATTATGGGCTCCTCATATCCAGGTTCAATCCATGAGACACACCATCTCAATGGACCCTGCCCAAATTTCTTCTCTTGGGATTATATCTGCACATTGCCCCACCTCACACTTGGAGGTATAGCTGCATGTACTCCCTCATTCCATCTGGATCGAAATTTCCCCCTCTTGGAGGTCTTTGCTTGTGTGGAATCTTCCACTCGGTCTCCTCTTTGCTTCTCCAATTGTGGTTGCTCCACAACCTTCTGAGACTGCTTCTGAGGTTGGATTTTGAGAGATAATTTCTCACTCTCAACCACCAAGTCATTAACCATTTCTTTTCTCCTCAAAGCTTTGCATGCATCCTCGGCCTCGAGAGAATACAGGTTCTTGACTCTTACACCAATCTGTTTCACTTGTCCCATGGCTATGTGTTTAAGGAAAACCTTTCCTTTTCTAAACATCAAATCATAACCACGGTCTTCCAATACCACTACGGAGATAAGATTCTTCCTTAGGCCTGGAACATACAAAACATCTGCTAGTTTGAGAGGGGAGCTAGACTCCCTCTGAAAGGTAATTGTACCTATGTCAGTTGCGCTATACCTTTTGTCATCTTCAAACTCTATGTTCTGTTGGAGGTTCTTCTCCACCAAGTCACTAAAGAGATCTCTATTCCTCATCATATGGAACGATCCACCATTGTCTAGATATGACATGCATCCCATTACAGTGCTGGTCATGTTTGCAATGAGAGTAAAATCAAGCTCGAACTGTGAAGCCAACGCTTCACCTGCTGCAAGTGTAGGCTCCTTCTTGCTTTCCTTCTTCCATGGACAATTTGAGGCACAATGCCCATGCTCGTGACAGTGAAAACACCTGATCTTGGATGAGTCTCTCTTGCCCTCTTCACCTTGGGACTTCTTTCCCTTGGCTTTCTTTCCTTTTTCGACTAATGCACAATCTTCTTATTTGTTGGTGTTGGAGGTCCCATCTCTAATGCTTCGCCTTATCTCTTCTATTACAAATTTGGACCACAAACGCTCCTAGTCTGGTGACTTCTCCCTCTCATTCACAAAATCTTGGTAACTATGCCAGCTCTTAGGAAGGCCTACAAGTCCTAGGCTCACCAAATCATCCTGGGCTACTATCACACCAACACTTCCAATCTCATATCGACATTGAGTGAAATTCGCTAAGTATGTTGGTACCGTCTCGCCCTCCTCCATCTTGATCTTCTGAGCTTTTCCTTCAGCGCCAACTTCTTGTGGTCACTGCTATTCTAAAATAGATCTGTCAAGGCCTTCCACATAGCATATGGAGTCACCTTCCCATGGAGACTCAAGAAAATATGATCTCAAACTCCCTCTAACAAAATCCTTCTCGCCTTTGCTACCTTCTTCTACCATGCATCAATAACTTGGCATATGCTGTTGCGGGCTTGGGAATATCGGTATCTATGAATTCATTCAACTTGTTTTCCTCCAACACTGCCTCCATCTTGTCCTTCCATGCAATATAATTCGAATTTCCCTCGAGTGCATATTCGAGTCTCAAGCCATTGAAATACATCTTGATCTGTTGTTGGATCTTGAAGAATAAATCTGCAAATTTGAACTTGTTCAAGACAAACTCGATTTATTCTCTTCTATTATTATTCCCGACGCTCCGATACTATGTATAAATTACATAGAAGCTCTATAACAATGGATTCAATCCGATCTTGTGATGTAGTAAAACAAGATACTGAATCCTTCTACAATATTTGCGGAATATAAAACACGATCGCTCAATCACATGCAAGTAAGAGAAAGAAATTATCAATCACACAACACGAGATGTATATGGGGAAAGAAACTACTCAAAAACCCTCTATAATATATTTTACAAAGTAGAAGAATCATGAAACAATACAATTATTTCTCACACCGATAAAATCTCGCACTCTCCTAACTGTCCCACTCTGATCCTGCTCAAAACTGACTAGAAATTCTCAGGAAAAATCGACAAACACTAAGCCAATTCTCAGCCCCTGCTAATCCCAGCCTTTCTCACACAATAATTGTAGTAATAAATCCCTATTAAATAGGAAATTAAACCCTCCTTTATTGTGCAATCCATCATGGCCTTCTCATGATTTTATAATTGCGCCCATGAAATTTGCTAATAATGCAATTGATAGTTATCTTCCCTTTAACCTTTGTCTCAACTTGGTATTCATCAGAATTGACATGCATGTAGCTAATAATAGTGAATCATCAATTATCTGATTGATCACTACTTGTGAATTAAATCCAATTTAATTCACCTCACTTATTCATAACTGAGTTAGAACTAGTTAAACTGATTTTAACTCAATTAATTTGAGTTAACTGATTACACTCACACCACACTAGTGCTACAGCTGCAACCAGACCCCCAAAATATTAGAATCACTCTACATGCCTCATCTTAGACCCTCAACTCGAAATTATTGAGCTAACTCAGTCTTCATGACTTTGTTAACTGATACAAGTTGTTATGAGATGAAATTACAATTTATTTTCCAGTTTATTTTAGGGAAAAATAAATTAGACGGCCACATTTAACACTAATGTGTAACTGAATTCCTCACCAATGCGTTACTAGAATCATACACTAGTATGTGGTCATTTTTTTTCCTTTTTGGTTGCCAATTTCATTGTTTCTTGTTGCAAATTTCAACAGGTATATCCTTCTCTGAAGACTGTATCCTTAAAGATGATGCACCTATGGTTAATGGTGAAATTTTTCCCTATGATCCTATCACATATGGACCTGTCAGTCCTGAAACCTGTGATCTTGTAGACCCATGTGATATTGTACCTTATGGTCTATTGCCTTATGGTTAGCTCCCCTACCGAGGAGTTTGTTTCTCTACCTGATCCAACTCCCGTGGCCTCCTCAAGGCTCTCTCCTCCTCAAATCTCACATATTTCCTCACAACAACCTTCCTCAAGGAATGAATATATATGTAGTAATACTTTGAGGTCTTGTTATGCCCCATAAGAATACCCTTCTTATCCATGGGTTCTAGCTTTGTTCTCTACTCCTCAGGGACATGAGAGTAAGTTAGACACCCAAAAACCCTAAAGTGTCCAATCTTAGGTTGCTTCTTAGAAAAAAACTCCTTAGGAGTCTTAATCCCAAAAACTCTATGTGGATTCTGATTATGCAAATTTATAGCTGTGTTACAAGCCTAAACCTAAAAAAATAAAGGTAGCCTTTGATCATGAAGCATGGCTCTAGCTGCCCCAATTATGGCTATGTTCTTTCTCTTTGCAACCCCATTTTATTTTGGGTTGCAAGGAACAATAGACTCCCTCTTGATGCTTTCTCTCACACAAAATTCCCTGAACTCATTGGAGGTATACTCACCCCAATTGTTGGACCTCAACACCTTGATATTCTTATCCTTTTGGTTCTCCACAAGAGCTTTTAACTCTTGGAACCTCTTCATGACCTCACACTTGGTCTTAATGAACAAAACCCATGTCTTCTTGGAGAAGCCATCAATGAAACTGATATAATACTCAGAACCACTTAACAATAGAAGACATAAGACTACAAACATTATAATAAATCAAATCAAGGATACCTCCTACCCAACTGTCACTGCTTGGAAAAGCAGTCTTGGTGTACTTTTCCAATGCACACCCCTTGCCCACATCTTGGTGCTTAGTAATGAAATGTGGTAACACTATAGCAATCTCTATCAATAGCTTCAAAGCCCCATGGTGTAAGTGGGCCAAACTCATGTGCTACAACTCACATAAGTCACTTCTGGTGGTGGTAGACACCAATTATCTAATTGGTTGAAACATGAGTTTGTATAGCTTCCTATGATGGACTCCAATCAGTTTGGTTGAAGTGATACTGGAACCCTTGGGATACATGAGAACCTTCCCATCATGTAACACCACCTCATACCCCTTGTCCTCAATAGTGGAAACTGATATCAAGTTATTTTTTAGCCCCAGAATATATAAATGCTTGTTACTATCATGGGAGGCTATAACTCCCTCTGAAAGGATATGGTCTCAATACCAATTTCTCTGACTATTGAGTCACCACCAAGCACAACCTCAAGATTTATATCCCTCTTAGTAATTTATGTAAACTTCTCCTTAACACCTGTCATGTGGTGAGAAGCCTTGCTATCAATATACCATATAAAGGAGGATGCAACACTAGTGGAAAGGTTAACCACCAAGGAAAAATCCTCTAACTTTGTGGAAAAATGATCCATCTTAGCTAAGGCTAAAACACTCTTCTTCGCTTTCTTGTTAGGAAACATAACAACATAGTGCCCCATCTTCCGAGAAGAAAATTTTCTATTTTATCATGTCCTTCTTCATCTCCTTTTTGTTACCCTTATGCTTGGTCCCACCTGTGGCACCCTTCTTGGAATTATTTTCTACCTTTACCGCAACAAAAACATTCTCCTCATAATCCCCACCATGCTGGCCTCCACTCTTGGCATTTCGTCTTATCTCCTAATTGAAATCATCCCTTAATATCCTTCAATATAGAATATTTTTGGGCTACAATCCCATTAATAAAGGCATCCCACTTAGTGGTAAATCCACTCAAGGTTTTCCTAACCAAGTACTTGACGACTCATCTGGAATGGCCTCTCCCACTATTGCCAACTCAGATCTCACTTGAGTGATTTTAGTGAGATATGATTAAACTATGTTGGTTTTGGTCATCCTGGTACTCCTTATTTTTTCCTACAATAACTTATTCCAATTCTCATTGGTACTCTGGTAAATATTTTTTAAGGACTCCCACATTTCATATCCATACTTATCCTCCGAAACATGGGGAATGTGGTGATATTTAATGGAATCTAGGAGAATTATGTTTTCCTTTATATTCTTCTTATTGAATTATGCCAACTGTATTGGATAACTGGGAGGTGTCAATGTATTTTCAACGATGTACGACAACTCAAATTATTCAAGAAACAATACCATCCTCTCCTTCCATGGACTAAAATTATCTTCTCCTTTCAACTTGTCCTCAACCCTCAAACATATTTTCATTTAACTTGTTCAACACAACACAAAGTCTCAGATCTCAGCAAAGGTAAACAACTCATATCTCTCTCAAATCCTAGTGTATGCTTGTTCATTTTGATTGTTGTTTGTTCCCTTTCTAAAATATTTAGACCACTTAGCTCTGATACCATGTATAATTTTATAAACCCAACCTGGTTTCAAGTTTCATGAAATTTCATCAAGGTTTAATGCCCAACCCACATTTCATTTGCTAGTGTCATTAAATGCCTTAGACATGAAATTTTCAAAACTGAAATACAAGAGTCTAATCTAATTTTTGTTGAGATAAAAACAAGCAAACCCATAAAATATAGACACAATACTTTTTTAATAATAGCCCCTCGAAAAACCACAAAGGGAAAATAATGAGGGATAAGGGATTTCTTATTTATTTTGATAAAATTTAAGCAATAAATGTAATTTATCTCCATGAAATTTGTTCTCAACAATCCTTGATTTATGTTCGCTCGTCACTTAGAAATTCATGCCAAATTGACCTCAAAATGTATGTAGGAAATACCCAAAAAAATCATGACAAATTCCCTTGATTTTCATGCCACTAACCCTCGAAATTTTTGCAGGACAAACCCTCAAAAATCATGTCATAATCCCTTTATTTTTTAGTTTCCTCTATTTTAATTTTAGACTACAATAAATGCAATGACAAACCTTTGAAAATCATGCTATACTTGTTGTCATAAATGTTGGAAAATAAACCTCGATTTATATGTTGTACTCTACCTCAAAAATCATAGCCTCTCCTTGGGATTCATGCCCCCATTGTTGTTGTACTTCATTTCCTCTGCTATGTGAAATTCTCCCTTGTACCTTTGTTCTCCTAATTCAAAACTCATGAGTGACAAATGGTGCCTTTTTCTCCCTTGAGTTGCCTTTTTGTTCTCTTGTAATGGAGTGACCTGACCCCGTGATACAATGGTTTAGATTAGGTATAAGCCATGGGTAAAGATATTATTTCCCATTACACTAGAGAGGAAGAAGAAAACAATCATAAGGCCATCCAATCAACCAAGGATATCATATAATGATAAACTTATTAGTCATGGGATACGATGAGAAACTATGCATGAAAAATAAGGTTACAATACAAGGAAAAAAAAGTAAATTGCAAACATTAAACAATTGGAAATTCCATGCTATAAATGTGCTTGATAAGATATTAGGATTAGGATTGTTGTAAAACAAAGTCAATACCACATAATAACAAAGTGACATAAATATTCATAAGTAAATTACTTATCAAATTAATGAGTTGCAACAACATTAAAAACAAATAAATTACCAAATCAACAAAAATATAAATAAAATGAAATTTACTCTACATAATTACAAACATTTTTTTACTAAGGAGGGTCCCTGCCTCCTTAGGCGAGGCACTGGTTATGAAAGCAACACAACACCTAAATTATCAACACACCACATATAGAGTAAAATAAGAGGGAGCAAAATCCCAAGGCTTGCATTAGAAAATATTCGAAATTAAAATTACAAGAAATCATCCTTCCCGACTTGAGTAGAGAAGGGTGTTTTTATACAATGTTGTAGCCTTAATTTAATCAATTTATTGAGGGATAACCATTAAAATATTTAGATTCTCGAAATGTTCCTTCCTCATTACAATAGTTTTATCAAAAGTAGAAAAATCAGATGAATGCTAACTCATTTAGCTTATTGTGGCAGGTGGCAGTTGGGTCAATATTTTGTTGCAGTCAATCTTTCCTTTCTATGCAACCAACTTCCTCTTGTCGCTTCTTGAGTTGAGCGATCCAATGGCCAGTTTGTTGCTAAGCAATCCACTGATGACAATTGTATATTTAGAGGTTGAATTGTGTTGTATTGTACCAACTGTTGAAATTTGCAACAAGAAACAGTGAAATTGGCATCCAAAAACAAATTCCAGAAAATGGCACCCAGAAATGGCTACCATGTGAGGCTTTTGATTTAGTTATCCCTTAATTAAATTGAAAGTAAATTGTAATTTCATCTCGTAACAACTTGTATCAGTTAACAAAGTGAGATGGACTTAGTTAGCTCAAGAATTTCAAGTTGAGGGTCAAAGGATAGGCATGTAGAGTGATTCTATTATTTACAGGGTCCAGTTGCAGTTATAGCACCAATGTGGTGTGAGTGTGATCAGTTAACTCACATTAATTAAGTTAAAATCAGTTTAACTAGTTCTAACTGATTGATGAGCTAGTGGAAGATCAAGTGAATTGAAATATATTTTATTCACAAGTAGTGATCTGCAAGGTAACTGATGATTCACTATTAATAGTTGCATGCATGCAATTCTGATGGAGACCCAGTTGAGACAAAGGTTAAAGACAAGTAAACTATCAATTGTATTTTTAGCGAACTGCCTAGGTGCAGTTGTAAAGTCAGAGGAAGGCTCCATGGGGATTGCACAGTCAAGGAAGCTTTATTATCCTATTTAATAGGGATTAATGGCCTAGGGATTGTGTGAGCAAGGATGTGCTAAGAAGGGGCTGAGAATTGGCTAAATGTTGGTCAATTTTGCCTGAGAATTTCTAGTCAGTTTTGAGCAAGATCAGGGTGAGACAATCGGTAGAGTGCAGGATTTTCTCGATGTGAGAAAGCATTGTATTGTTTCATGATTCTTTAACATTGTACAATATATGATAGAGGAGTTTTCAGCAGGTTATTTCCCTAGGAATATCTTGTGTTGTGTGATTGATAATTTCTTTCTCTTACTTGCATGTGATTGAGCGATCGTGTTTTATATTTCGCAAATATAGTAGAAGGGTTCAGTATCTTGTTTCAATACATTACATGATCTGATTGAATCCATTGGGATAGAGTTTCTATATAATTTCTACATGGAATTATAGTCGTGTTAGAGATTTTCTACAATGTATCGAGTGCCAGGAATCACAATAATGGAGAAGAAATTGAGTTTGTGTTGAACAATTTTCAAATTTGCAGATACTTTCTTTGGAGCTAGAAGCGGATCAATATGTATTTAAATGGCTCGAGACTCGAATATGCACTTGAGGGAAGTTCAAATTATATTGCATGGAAGGATAGGATGGAGGCAGTTTTGGAGGACAATGGGTTTAAGGAATTCATAAATAATGATATTCCCAAGCCTGTAGTAGCAGATTCCCAACTTATTGATGTATGGCAGAAGAAGGTAGCAAAGGCGAGAAGGATCTTGTTAGAGGGAGTTCGAGATCATATTGTCTTAAGTCTCCATGGGAAGGCAACTCCATATGTTATGTGCAAGGCCTTGATAGATCTTTTTCAGAACAACAACAATCAAAGGAAGTTGGCGCTAAAGGACAAGCTCGGAAAGATCGAGAAGGAGGAGGGCGAGATGGTACCAACATACTTGGCAAAGTTCACTCAATGTTGAGATGAGCTTGGAAGTGTTGGTGTGACCATAGTCGACAGTGACTTGGTGATCCTAGAACTTCTATGCCTTCCCAAGAGCTGGCATAGTTACTAGGACTCTGTGAACGAGAGGGAGAAGTTACCATATTGGGAGCGACTATGGTTAGATTTGGTAATAGAAGAGATAAGGTGAAGCACCAAAGATGGGACCTCCAACACCAAAAAGGAAGAATATTGTGCATTAGTGGGAAAACAAAAGAAGGCCAAGGGAAAGAAATCCCAAGGCGAAGAGGGCAAGAGAAACTTATCCAAGATCAAATGTTTTCATTGTCACGAGCATGGGCACTATGCTTTGAATTGTCCATAGAAGAAGACAAGCAAGAGGGAGACTGCAGATACAGTGGATGAAGCATTGGATTCAGAGTTCGAGCTTGATTTTACTCTCATTTCATGCATGGATAACACTGCAATGGGATGCATGTAGTATCTAGAAAACGGTGCCTTGTTCCATATGACAGGGAATAGAGATCTTTTCAATGACTTGGAGGAGAATGACCTCCAACATAAAATAGAGTTTGGAGATGATGGGAGGTATAGCATGACCGAGATAAGTACAATTACCTTTTAGAGGGGGTTTGGCTCCCCTCTCAGATTGGCATATGTTTTGTATGTTCCAGGCCTTAGGAAGAATCTTGTCTCCGTAGCGGTATTGGAAGACCGTGGTTATGAGGTGATGTTTAGAAAAGGAATTTTTTTCCATAAACACATAGCCACGGGAAAGGTGAAGTAGATCGGTTCAAGAGTCAAGAACCTGTATGCTCTCGAGGTTGAGGATGCATGCAAGGCTTTGAGGAGAAAAGCAATGGTTAATGACTTGGTGGTCGAGAGGGAGAAATTATCTTTCAACATGTAGCCCCATTATCAGTCTCAGAAGGTCCTGGAGAAGCCACAATTGGAGAAGCAGAGAGGATATCGAGTGGAAGATTCCACTCAAGAAGAGACCTCCAAGAGAGAATTTCGAGCCGGATGGATAGGGAGTACATGCAACTATACCTCCAGGTGTGAGGTGGGTCGATGTGAAGATATAATCCCAAGAGGAAATTTGGGCAGGGTCCATTGAGATGGTGTGTCTCATGGATCGAACCTGGCTACGAGGAGCCCACAGTACAACAATAGCAAGAAGGATCAGTTATATTGATGCAATCAAATGTCAAGAGGAAAGAAAGCAGAGTGACAGATGTCGGATCTTTGGAGCGCAGATCATAGTTGGCAGTGATGCAAAGTGCATGGATGAAAATGTCAGCAACAATGTAGGGATTCTAGTAGACATGTCTTGAGTAGATAATAGCAGTCAGAAGACTTTGATGACAGATGTGTTGAATATTGCAACAAGAAACAGTGAATGAGGCATCCTGAAACATCTTTCCTGATCCTAGTTGGAAAGTAATCACCTAAACTAGGTGGGGGCCACACAAGTGATTTTTGTCGCAAAGTCTATTTTTAGACATATGAATCATGTTCTATGAGTTGCAGGATGCTATTTGTGGATGGTTGGTCGAGTTGGAAAAATAGATGGACTTCTATTTTTAGACATATTGGGCAGAATCTATTTTTAGATTTCCAGTCTAAAAATAGATATGTCGAATATTATTAGCTCTTAATAATATTTGGACTATAAACATTATCTTATTCTCTTGGAGCTCTTCAGTTAAGTGCACAGATGTGGCACAGGAGCTGACAGAAGGAATTACGCTATTCTTGAGGGTTTACTGGAGCTATTGCATGGAGACTTCAGTTAGAACTCATGTGACAGAGTTTGGTGGAGTTATTGAAGTAGTTGGTGGAGTTGTATTTAGTTTAACTCAGTTAGACACAGTTGAGCTAGTTGTATCTAGTGTAACTGATTGATACACTAGTGAGAGTGATGTGAATTAATTAGTTAATTAATTCACCAAATAATAACTCATTAATCAACTGAAGAATACATCAGTTAACTATAGTGCATGGCAGTTTCAGTGGAGACCAATGGAGAGATAGGTGAAAGGGCAAGATAGACTATCTGTTGTGACTATTAGTGATGCATGAATTGCATATACATATACATTGGAGTTTCCAATGATAATCACGCAGTCAATGAGAGTGGGATTACATTGAATTGGTCTTTGTAATCAGCTTGGATTGCGCAGTGGAGGTAGGCTAGTAGGTGGCAAATATTGGTGCATGGATTTGCAAGATTAGGCCTAATTAGTGTATGAAGATTGTACTGTACTGAGAGCTTGTGATAAGCTTTGTATGCTTTGTATGAGATTGTCATATGATCTCCATGTTACATAATAGATATTTGGGGTTTTCGGCTTCGGGCTTTCCCGTTAAACAAGTGTGTTATGTGTGTGTTATATTAGGATTCCTTGCGAAAAAACACCGAAATTGTTAATCCCAGGAGATTTACGGGCGGGGATTCATGAGATGGAGTGTGGATCTCATGAATTGAACAATACGAACATCCTGACGTAGTAGTAGCATGATCAGTTGGATTGATGCAGGCAGATCAAAGTGACAATGTCGGATACTGGAGCGCGAATCAGAGTTGACAGCAAGTGCAAGAGTGCATGGGTGCAAGAGTTCAACAACGCAGTGGCTCCTGATGACATGTGCAATTGGGCCCAGCAAAAGTCAAAGACTTTGATGATAGATGCATCAGACTGATTGAGTTGTTTGGAGCCTATTCAGTTTCAGAGGAGTTGCAGAGCAGATGCATGGAGTTGCATGGCGCTTATGAAGGTTGCAGGGCGAATGCATGGAGTTGCATGTCACATGCAAGAGCCAGTCCTTTCTTGTTGAGAGGGAGTGTTGACTATTGCAACAGAAACGATGAAGAGGCATTACGAAACATCTTTACGATCCTAGTTGGAAAGTAATCACCTAAACTAGGTGGGGGCCACACCAAGAGTGATTTTTGTCGCAAAGTCTATTTTTAGACTATGTCTATTTTTAGACATATGGATCATTGTCTATGGTTACGGGGATGCTGTTATGGATGGTTGGTCAAGTTGGAAAAATAGATGGACTTCTATTTTTAGACATATTGGGCGGAATCTATTTTTAGATTTCCAGTCTAAAAATAGATATGTCGAATATTATTAGCTCTTATTAATATTTGGACTATAACCATTATCTTATTCTCTTGGAGCACTTCAGTTAAGTGCACAGATGTGGCACAGGAGCTAACAGAAGGAATTACACTATTCCTAAGGGTTAAGTGGAGCTGTTGAATGGATACTTCAGTTAGAACTCATGTGACAGAGTTTGGTGGAGTTATTGAGCTGTTTGGTGGAGTTGTGTTCAGTTTAACTTAGTTAAACATAGTTGAGCTAGTTGTATCTAGTCTAACTGATTGATACACTAGTGAGAGTGGTGTGAATTAATTATTAATTAATTCACTAAATAATAACTCATTAATCAACTGAAGAATACATCAGTTAACTACAGTGCATGGAAGTTTCAGTGGAGACCAGTGGAGAGATAGGTGAAAAGGCAAGATAGACTATCTGTTGTGACTATTAGTGATGCATGAATTGCATCTACATATACATTGGAGTTTCCAATGATAATAACGCAATCAATGAGAGTGGGATTACGTTGAATTGGTCCTTGTAATCAACGTGGATTGCACAGTGGAGGCAGGCTAGCAGGAGGCAAAGATCGGTGCATGGATTTGCAAGATTGGTCCTGATTAGTGTGTGACGATTGTACTGTAATAAGGGCTTGTGATAAGCTTTGCATGAGATTGTCATATGATCTCCATGATACATAATATGATATTTGTGGTTTTCAGCTTCAGGCTTTCCCGTTAAACAACTGTGTTATGTGTGTTATATTTGGATTCCTTGCGAAAAAACACCCAAACTGAATTAATCCCAAGAGGAGATTTCTGGGTAGGATTCATGAGATGGTGTGGATCTCATGAATTGAACCTGGCTACGAGGTGCCCACAGTATGTGATGGCTATGATCGATTAGTTGATGGCAGATCAAAGTGACAGTGTCGGATACTGGAGCGCGGTTCAGAGTTGACAGCAAGTGCAGAGTGCATGGGTGCAAAGTTCAACCGCGCAGTGGTTCTTGAAGACATGTGCAATTGGTAACAGTAGAAGTCAAAGACTTTGATGATAGATGCATCAAATTGATTGAGTTTTTTGGAGCCTTTTTAGTTTCGGAAGAGTTGCAGAGAAGATGCATGGAGTTGCATGGCACTTGCAGAAGGGTTGCAAGGCGAATGCATGGAGTTGCATGTCGCATGTAAAGACAATCCTTTCTTGTTGAGAGGGAGCATTGAAGATTGCAACAAGAAACAATGAAGGAGGCATCCTGGAAAATCATCCTTGATCCTAGTTGGAAAGTAATCACCTAAACTAGGTGGGGCCCACATAGGTGATTTTTTGTCGCAAAGTCTATTTTTAGACTATGTCTATTTTTAGACATGTCGATCATATTCTATGAGTTGCAGGATGTTATTTGTGGATGGTTGGTCAAGTTGGAAAAATAGATGGACTTCTATTTTTAGATATATTGGGCGGAATCTATTTTTTGTTGCCCGGTCAAAAATAGATATGTCGAATATTATTAGCTCTTAATAATATTTGGACTATAAACATTATCTTATTCTCTTGGAGCACTTCAGTTAAGTGCACAGATGTGACATAGGAGCTGACAGAAGGAATTACGCTATTCCTAAGGGTTAAGTGGAGCTATTGCATGGATACTTCAGTTAGAACTCATGTGAGAGAGTTTGGTGGAGTTGATTGAGGAAGTTAATGGAGTTGTATTCAATTTAACTCAGATAGACTCAGTTGAGCTAGTTGTATCTAGTCTAACTGATTGATACACTAGTGAGAGTGGTGTGAATTAATTAATAATTAATTCACTAAATAATAACTCATTAATCAACTGAAGAATACATCAGTTAACTACAATGCATGGAAGTTTCAGTGGAGACCAGTGGAGAGATAGGTGAAAGGGCAAGATAGACTATCTGTTGTGACTATTAGTGATGCATGAATTGCATCTACATATACATTGGAGTTTCCAATGATAATAACGCAGTCAATGAGAGTGGGATTACATTTAATTGGTCCTTGTAATCAGCGTGGATTGCGCAGTGGAGGCAGGCTAGCAGGAGGCAAAGATCGGTGCATGGATTTGCAAGATTGGTCCTGATTAGTGTGTGACGATTGTACTGTAATAAGGGCTTGTGATAAGCTTTGTATGAGATTGTCATATGATCTCCATGATACATAATATGATAGTTGGGGTTTTTAGCTTCAGGCTTTCCCGTTAAACAACTGTGTTATGTGTGTTTTTATTGCTTCATGTGTTTTTCAATTGTTGATTAAATTTCCACAAGAATTATAGTGGAAGGATTCTATATTTTGCAAGAAGATAAATATTGTGAGATCAGGAGAGTACAGATATATACATGCATATTGTATGTAATTTCTACAAGATGAATTATACTGATTCAGTTGTTTGGAGGCTATTCAGTTTCAGGAGAGTTGCATGTGCAAATAACACTAGAGAAATGTTGCATGCAAGAACATTTTGTTAGCACCTAATTTGAACCTTAGGCTAAAAGAAGGCAAATCAGGGTAACCTCAAACCACGCTCAACTTTGTAGCTAGCCCTACAAGGTCAGGAGAGGGCTCTCTCCGGGAAAAATATTCAATGAAGTATAAGAGTAAACTGATTTTAGGCTAGGTATAATAATTGGAAATGTTTTTATAAATTTAAGGGTTGTATGGAACAGAAGGGGCAGTTTGAATCTGGGGAATTAAATCAGAGATACAAGGTATTTCATGGGGCAAGATAGGCAGGGATTTTAACAATTAAGTTCAAATAATGATGAGATGATTAAGACTGGTGAGGAGTTGAAAAGGGCATAGGAGATGGATCCTTTTCAAACAAAAGAAAACATCAAGTATTGAATGATTTCCCAAGGCAGAGTATTATACAATGGATTCTACCTATCTATCTTGAAATCATTCAACCAGAAATGTGAATGAATGATATGGTGAACATAACATTTAACAGATGAACACAAAGGAAAAAACAATGCTAAAATCCATACCACAGGGATCCCACAAATCAGAGCTGCATTTCTTTATTAATTCCCTGTCAAAACTGTTACAAGTGGAGCCTAGAACGTCCTCAGTGATTTCCAAATTAATTCCACACTTTATTCCCCTCTTTACAAATGATGAAGAGTTACATTAAATATACAAAATTTGAGGGGATTAGGTCCACAGAAGGAGGTGTTGTTTCGCCACCTCAAAAACCAAAATCTGAACATAGGAAAGAGGCCAACAATCTGCCCCTGAAAAGAAGGAGAAACAATATATTTTTACCATTTGGAGAATTTGCAGTTACACTGAATGAATGAAAATAGGAAATTTGAAGGACAGATCCCCTTTTCATCGCTTGTTGTAGATGTCTCTGGTTCATAATTAGTTCATGGCCTTGACTGTTTCTTTCCTTTGGTTTGGAATTCCTTTATGCCGAGAAATGCCTCTGAAACTAATAAAAATCAAAATTTCCATTTAAATGAAGAAAAGTCTCCCCTTTTTGGGTAAAAATAACAAAGGAAAAGATGGTGGGCCCGCATTGCGATCACAAATCGCAATCGCAAGAGGGGATGGGATGTATCATATAATGGAGCGATTGAAAACTCGCGATGCGATAGTGTATAGAGAAATTGCAATCGCAATCGGGACGAAAATGGGAGTGGGTTTAAACTTATGGGAATCACCAATTGCGATGGGCATAAACTTGGGTTTAAAAAAAAAAAAAAAAGAAGAAGAAGAAGAAGAAGAAAGAGTTAACACAGGGAAAAGCCATTTTCTTTTGAAAACAGCGGAAGACTTTAGGTGGGACCCAGCCAATCGCAATCGCAAAGGTAAAAGGGAGTGGGTTTAACACATAGCGAAGGAAATGCGATTGCGATGGAGTGATCAAGAATGGGAGCGAACATTTTACAATGGAGTGATGCGATGGAGGGGAAGTCTTTATAAAACAAACGAAAATGAGTTTTCCGCTTTATAAAGGAAAAAACCCCTTTTTCATTTAAAAAAGGCGGAAGGGATTAAGGTGGGACCTAGCCAATCGCAATCGCAAGTCGGAGTGGGAGCGAACATCATATAAAGGAGTAATGCAATAAAGATTTGTGATGTGATGGATCGCAATCGCAAATCAGCAGGGAAGTGGAGCGGAGACGCAGTGCTGGGAAATGCTGATTGCGATTAAAAAACTTAAGAAATCTTTTAAGTTGATAATATTTGAATAATCACTTTTTACAAAGGGAAAGCCGCTTTTTGTTTGGAAGGGCAGGAGGGTTTATGGCGAGACCCAACCAATCGCAATCGGGAATTGGAGGGAGAGCAGAGCGAAGGTTAAGTGCTGGAAAGAAAATATGTGATGCGATCGGGTGATCAGAACAAGGGAATGCAATAAGCTATTGGATCAGAGGAGGGGACTTGCGATGGATCGCATCGGGGATTTGCAATCGGGGAAGGGTGAATCAGAGGTGACTCAATCGGGAGTTGCGATTTAAATGGTGTGATCGGATCGGAGGAAAAGGTTACGATTGGATCGGGGAAAAAGGGGTGCGATCGGATCGGGAGAAGGGTTTTATAATGAAAGACTTTAAAATTTTATGAAATAAAGTCTAAGGGACAAATGGGAAAAGGTTTAAGGTTAGGCTATTGGGGACTTTTGTTCACTTAGGCATATTTTTCAATCCAGGAGTCAGTTTTGAGAGTGTATTATACCGTTGGAAAGCTCTTTCCGGGCACTTTCTGATGGACATACTTAGAACATGATTTTACACTAAAAATGTTGTGGAAAACATCTCTGAAGGGAAGGGTGGTGGCTTTTGTGGATATAGCAACTTCTGAAGTGCAGCTTATTACATATTGAAGATATAAAATTACATAAGAGTTGATAATAAAAGCAAAGTACCATGTTTTCACCTCAAAACATGGTTTTGAGGTGAAAATTACATCAAGCTCAATAGAAAAATTCTTTGATCTTTCTAGATACTGTGCCTTTGAGTTTATTTGACCTCCTTGTGACCTCACTGATATTTATTGACACTTGACTCATTAATTTGACCATGAAGAGACCCTAGAACCTAATGAGACCAACCCTATGACCTAATTATATGAATTGGGAGTGAAAATGAATCATGACTGAAGACCATAGAGAGGAGAATCAACAAGTTTCACGTGAGGGAAAACTGATGAAAGGCCACTACCATCAATGAATCCATGTCCTAATGGAATGATGAAAATTTATGGTATGGGACTCCTAATATGAAAATGCAAAAGAGTAAGTTTTTATCACTGATGGTAGTATGACCAGACTGACACTAACACATTCCAAAGGTACCAGATCATGATAGATTGGTTCCTTTATTGTTGAGAGGGAGTGTTGAAATTTGCAACAAGAAACAGTGAAATTGGCATCCAGAAACAAAATCCAGAAAATGGCACCCAGAAATGGTTACCATGTGAGGCTTTTGATTTAATTGTCCCTTAATTAAATTGAAAGCAAATTGTATTTTCATCTCATAACAACTTGTATCAGTTAACTAAGTGATATAGACTTAGTTAGCTCAAGAATTTCGAGTTGAGGGTCAAAGAATAGGAATCTAGAGTGATTCTTTTATTTACAGGGTCCAGTTGCAGTTGTAGCACTAGTGTAGTGTGAGTGTGATCAGTTAACTCACATTAATTGAGTTAAAACTTATTTAACTATTTCTAACTGATTGATGAGCTAGTGGAAGATCAAGTGAATTAAAATAGATTTTATTCACCAGTAGTGATCTACCAAGTAATTGATGATTCACTATTAATAGTTGCATGCATGTCAATTCTGATGGAGACCCAGTTGAGACAAAGGATAAAGACAAGTAAATTATCAGTTGTATTTTTAGCAAACTGCTTAGGTGTAGTTATAAAGTGAGAGGAATTCTCCATAGGGATTGCACATTAAGGAAGGTTGATTATCTCATTTAATAGGGATTAATTGCCTAGGGATTACGTGAGAAAGGTTACGCTAAGCAGGGGCTGAGAATTAGCTAAGTGTTGGTCAATTTTGCCTAATAATTGCTAGTCAGTTTTGAGCAAGATTAGGGTGAGACGATTCGTAGAGTGCATGATTTTCTCGGTGTGAGAAAGCATTGTATTGTTTCATGATTCTTTGACATTGTAAAATATATGATAGAGGGGTTTTTGAGCAGGTGCTTTCCTTAGGAATATCTTGTGTTGTGTGATTGATAATTTATTTCTCTTACTTGCATGTGATTAAGCGATCATGTTTTATATTCCGCAAATATAGTGGAAGGATTTAGTATCTTGTTTTAGTACATTACATGATCGGATTGAATCCATTGGTATAATTTTTTTATATAATTTCTACATGGTATTATAGCTGTGTTAGAGATTTTATACACCAACTATCCTAGAGTTGCAACGGTTATTCTCAATGATCGATTGTGCGAGTGTTACAACATTGAACTCTAGACATCTTGCAACATAGAATTTGCGGCACTAAACTTTGTCATATTGTAGTAGTTGAGTTGCAACACTCGCACTCTATTATGTTGCAAAACTGAGTTGCAATACTTGCACTTTGTCATGTTGCATCGACGTCTTGCAGCGTTGAACTCTGTCATGTTACAATAGCTAGAGTTGCAACACTTGAACTCTAGTGATGTTGGAACAATATACTTGCAGCACTTACACTTTGTTGTGTTGCAACAATGAGGTACTATATGTAGTTTCTAATCCTATTTGATTAATACTCTAAACAAATTCTTAATGAAATAAAAAATATATAATGGAAAACACACACATTAACACATAGATTTTATCCTGGAAACCCAAACTGGGAAAACCAACAATATTTTTTTTAATATATATTGTCTTGTACAATGTTACAATACAATATATATCCTACAACTTCTATAAAATTCTAATTAATTTACCTTAGATTAGAATACAACTATAGTTCCCCAACCAAAACTACAAATCCATGGGAAAAACCACCATGTGCCAGAAAACCACTTTTAGCAAAAACTATTTGCTAAAACCCACCAAAAACATATGCAAAAAACTGCCCAAAAAAAAATTCATGGGTGTTTCACCCAAACTCTACACTAGGGGGTTTTCACCCTCTATAATCCCCCCAATGTGCATCATGCATTATACAATGCGTGGGGATAGTTTTGCAAAGAATATAACACATAGCCAACATTCTCCACTCGTTGTTTTGTTTTCACACAAGGGGTTGCAAGAGTACATGATAAGCAATATAGGGAAATAATTCTCATTGTTTCTCTACAACAAGAGAAATTCTTAGTGCTCAAATATTTTGTTAATGAATCTACAACATTCTTCAAAGTGTCCACATTTTCCAATAGCACTTTCTTGTCTTCAATAATATCTCTAACAAAGTGATATTGAAATCAATATGCTTTATATTCAAAAGATAAGCTGAGTTATTTGCGAGTAATACTACACTCTGATTATCATAATCTATCTTTACAACTTGTTGTACCAACTTAATACTTGAACACAATCTTTCTAATCATATTGCTTCTTTGCTTGCATGACCAGTTTCCCTCTATTTAGCTTTTATAATTGAGAGTGATACTATATATTGTCTTTTACTCATCGAATTAATTACTCCTCCAAATAGGTTAAACATATACCCACTTGTAGATGTTCAACAATATAGATCTCCAGCCTAATCTATATAAACAAATCCATGTATGTCCAACGCTATGTCCAATCCGTGATAGCACAATTCATAGCCAATAGTGACATGTAAATACTTGAAAACCCTCTCCACTATTGTCCAATGCTCCTTCCTTGGTTTTGAAATATACCTTCTTTATACTTTCATTACATGTGTAATGCCTGATCTAGTATAGACCATTACATACATCAAGCTTCCAACCACACACATATTGAACAAGGGACATGTCCTATTCCTCTTCATGTGTCTTGGGACATTGATTAACAAATAACATTGCACCTATAAAAATATGCACATTCACCTATTTACATCCTTGCACATTAAACCTATGCAATATTGTCTCTACATAATTCCTTTGACTTAACCACAATTTCCTATTTGACCAGCCTCTTTTAATTTCAATGCCCGAGATAAAATTTGTAGCAATAAGGTCCTTCATGTAAAATTTAGATGAAACGTAATTTCCACTTCCTAGATGATTTCTTTGTCATGTCAAATCAACAAATATCATCCATATACAAGACCAAATAAATAGCATGATCACCAACTAATTTGAAATATACATAGTGATCTAATTTTCTCCTCGTGAAGCCAAGTCCTAGTATATAAGTATCAAAATTTTGATACCACACTCTCAGTGATCACTTTAAACCATACATGGAATTTTTTAGCTTACATACTATCTCTTTTTCCTTTCATAGAAAACCCTTATGAATACTTCATGTATATTTCTTCTTCCAGATCCCCGTGTACATCAAGACCAAAAGCAACATCAATAGATCAAAGAAATATAATAGAAGTTAACTTGGAAATGAGAGAAAAGATATCACCAAAGTCAATTCCCTCTACCCGGGAATGACCCTTTGCTACTAACTGAACTTTTATTTCTCCACTCTACCTTATGCATTAAACTTCTTAAACACCCATTTGCTAGAAAGGGGCTTTCTTCTAGCTAGAAACTCCACTAGATCCCAAGCCTATTTATTCTCCGAGGCTGCCTATTCTTCAACCATGGCCTTTTCCCATACTTTACCATCGTCTTAACCCACACCCAAATTATTATAGGATCCTCATCAATAATAAATAAACGAAATTTTGAATAGAAATTAGCTGGATTATACCTTTATGGCTTCCTTCTTTCCCAAAATGACCTCCTCAATGCCAACAGTGGTGGTTCTTATTATTTTGATTCCTATTCTTCTATAGAATTCGATTCATCATCATTCAATTAAAATATATATATATTTTGTGGTTCTTTCTCCCTTAGAAGGAATTTCTGTTTGGAATCATCTTTTACTTCTCTAAATACCACATCTTAATTATGTTGAGATTCAACAAGATGATGAGCTTAGGAAGAGTCGCCTTTACTAAGTGGGCCCGCAGGCTATTTTTGGCGCTAGTCTATTTTTGGACATGGTGATCACATTTCAAAAGTTGCAGGATTCTATTTGTGGATGGTTGATAAAGTTGGAAAAATAGATGAAATTCAATTTTTAGAATATTTGGCGAAGTCTATTTATAGATCGTCGATCTAAAAATAGATGCATGTCGATTATTATTAGCTCTTATTAATAATCAGACTCTAAACAACAACTTATTCTCTTGGAGCACTTTGTTTCAGTGCACAGATGTGGCACATCAATGGAATGAGGGAATTATGCAATTCCCAAGGGTTTACTGGAGCTAATGCATGGAGGACTCAGTTAGAACTCAAGTGGCAAAGTTATGACACAGTTGGAAGAGTAATTATGGAGTTGTATTCAGTTTAACTCAGTTAGACTCAGTTGAGCTAGTTGTATCTAGTCTAACTGAATGATACACTAGTGAGAGTGGAGTGAATTAATTCACAAATAATAACTCATTAATCAACTGAACAATACAACAGTTAACTACAGTGCATGGCAACTTCAGTGGAGACCTAGTGGAGAGATAGGTGAAAGGGAAAGATGGACTATCTGTTGTGACTATAGTGATGCATTGATTGCATCACACACACATTGGATTTGCCAATGAGTATTGCGCAGTCAAGGCAAGAGTAATTCGAATTCATTCAGAGCTATTCTTCAGTAGATATTGTGTAGTGGAGGCAGGCTAGCAGGGGGCAGAGATCGGTGCATGGATTTGCAAGATTGTTCCTGATTAGTGTATGAAGATTGTACTGTATTGAGAGCTTGATAAGCTTTGTATGAGATTGTCGTATGATTCCATGATACATAATATATGACAGCAACAATACTAAAAGTCGGCCCCTAAGGAGAGTTGGTCTGCGAATGTAGCTCTGTCAGCATTTTCCCTTCTCTTGACTCAATTCCTCGCCACGTGGTCTTCCAAAACTTCTCGTAATTTTATTTGTCAAATTCGAGAAACTTGACAAATAAACATAATCAACGAACTTTTATATTAAATTATATTTCCCGAACTTTATATTCATACTCAACGCTTTTCTTAACCAAACAACCTTAGGCCTCGGGCCCACATATATAATCAACGACCCAATCACATACTCGCACCGTACCATGGTTATCCTTCGTGCATCTTCCGAATACGACCATCGTCTGATGGCTTCCCTCTAGATCGACGGCATTCCATGATATCGCGCGGCCTCCCTGGTTGAACGTTAGCGCGCGATGGCACACGATGAAAGTGGTTTTAGGGGTCCCGCCTTTGCCACGTATCGAACACTCAATGGAATCGCTCCGAATTTAGGAATACTGCTTACTCTGCGGAAGCGGTGCAATATGGGCAATCCGGTTTAGCAAATCCACTCGTGGTTTTGGAACAGCGATTAACCAAGGTTACTTCGGGGTTGCGCTATCCTTCCTGTTCATTAAATCAGGTCTAACCTTAGGATAGAGACTCTCAGTTCACAGCAAAACAAACATACTTCTCTTAGGCGGGATTTCACCACCATTAAACAGAGTTCGACGACCACGACTTCTCTACACAGACCTCGCTTGCGAGTGGGATTAATTCACAGAACTTGTCCGAACAATTCACGGGAAAACAATATCCAGAGAAATGCATAATTTATGCAACAACCATACTCAACGATTCCACACAGACCAGTGTTCAATCGCCTCACAATTAAACAATTTCTTCACAAATAAGGATTCGAGGTAATTCGATGGCCAATGAGCACTGAAATTATCTAACTGGAAACAATTGTTAACACACAGATTTTATTGCAGAAATATCTCTCCCTTCCCCTCCTTCAATACATCTGAGGGATACAATTTATACATATTACAGTGTGTCTCGTCGGTTCCTCTGTGAGGACCGTTTAGAAATAAAAAGCCTAATTACAATAATTTGACTAACTGAAACATGACAGATGGATCGAATCTAACTATTCGACTTCTACAATTATAACTAATCTAAAGGAAACAGTCAGCTGAGGTATTGACACCTAGCTGTTACAATTCAATGATTTTGAACCCTCCTAGCCACAACATGTGGACAAAACCTCCTACATTGTTGGCTAGTGTCTAATGCCCCTGCATCAGACTCCCGAGGGCAATTTTCTTCATGGGCTCTTGTCCATGAGCTCTTCCACTGATCTGCCTATCTCCTGCAACCTCCCTTCAGTCATCCAAGTGGCATCTTCCGTTGGCTTGTCCTTCCATTTGATTAAGTACTGAAAGTACTCTTGTCCTCTGGTCTTCCTGAACAATATTTTATCCAATATCTTCTCTGGTTGTAATGGTTGTGTTGGAGGTAGCTGCTTTTCCCACTTAATCTGTTCCTTGTCTGTTGGTCTTTCTTCTTCACCATCATCTTCATACTTGTACAAATTTGCAACATTAAAAATGGGGGATATTCCAACATCAGGTGGCAATTCAATCTCATAAGCATTTGCAGAAAACTTCCTAAGTATCTTGCATGGCCCAATCTTTTTGAACTTTAGTTTATTATACTGATTCTTTGGGAATCTCTCTTTTCTCAAATGTGCCAAAACCAGATCTCCTACTTCAAAATGGACTTCTTTTCTGCTCAAGTCTGCTCTGCCTTTGTATTTGATGCTGCTGCCTTGTAATTTTTGTTTCACTTGTTCATGTATGGCCTGGATCTCTGAAGCAAATTCTTCACCATCAGCACTTCTCATCTCTGCCCTTCCCAGATTTCTTAACTCTGATATTCCCCTGGGGTGCATTCCATAAATAATATGGAATGGGATTTTCCCTGTGCTCCTGTTTGGTGAGTCATTATATGCATATTATGCCTGGGGAAAAATATGATCCCACTGCTTGGGATGCTCTCCTGCAAGACTTCTCAACAAATTTCCTAGACTCCTATTCACTACCTCAGTTTTTCCATCAGTTTGAGGATGATAAGCTGAGCTGAAACTCAGTTTGGTACCAATTTTCTTCCATAGTGTCCTCCAAAAATGGCCCACAAATCTGGTGTCTCTGTCTGAAACAATACTCTTGGGAAACCCATGCAACCTAACCACTTCTTTGAAAAACAAGTTAGCAACATGGGTGGCATCACTAGTTTTATAGCATGGAATAAAATGTGCCATTTTAGAGAATCTGTCCACTACAACAAAGACTACATCATTCCCTCTCTGAGTCTTGGGCAATCCTAGAACAAAATCCATACTCACCATGTCCCAGGGCCTGTCTGGAATAGGCAAGGGAGTGTACAATCCTGCATTATGGCTCCTTCTTTTGGCATATTGACAGATTTTGCAATTCTTCACAAACTTGTCCACTTCTGTTCTCATCTTGGGCCAGTAATAAAAGTGACTCAGCTGCTCATAAGTTTTATTAGTACCAAAGTGTCCAGAAAGTCCACCACTATGCTTCTCCTTAATCAAATTTTCTCTCATGGAACATTTTGGTACACACAGTTGGTTTCTTCTGAATAGTAAGTCCTCCTGCAAGAAATAATCCAGCCACTGGCTTCTATCTGTTAGAACAGGATCACAACATGCCTCAAATGCTTCCTTAAAATCAGGATCTGTTTTATACAGTTCTTTGAGAAAATCAAATCCTAAAACTTCAAAATTAGTTTCTTGAACAAGCATGTGCCTCCTACTCAAAGCATCAGCTACTTTATTTGCTTGGCCACTTATGTGTTTCAAAACAAAGTTAAAACCTTGGAGATACTCAACCCATTTGGCATGCTTCTGATTCAACTTGGGCTGCTGTACAATATACTGCAAAGCATGATTATCAGAATATAATACAAATTCTTTGGACATCAAATAATGTCTCCACTTTTTCAATGCCTGAACAATTGCATAGAATTCCTTCACATGAGAGGAATACTTCCTTCTGGTGTCATTCAGTTTTTCACTGAAATAGGCTATAGGCCTATCATCCTGACTTAGCACAGCTCCAATGGCCTCTCCACTGGCATCACACTTCACTTGAAATGGTTTAGTAAAATCAGGCAGAATCAAAACAGGCTTTTCAGTTATCTTTTGCTTCAAAAGTTTAAAGTTTCTTTCTGCTTCAGCAATCCACTTAAATGGTTGTTTTCTCTTCTTTATTGTCTCAATGATGGGTGCATTAATCTTACTGAAGTTTCTTATAAACTTTCTGTAAAAACTGGCAAGTCCATGGAAACTCCTTACCTCAAAGACATTCTTGGGTGAAGGCCACTCCACAATTGCCTTAACCTTCTCTAGGTCCATCTTCAATCCCTCTGCAGAAACAACAAAACCCAAATACACCAACTCTTCCTTCATGAATGAGCATTTCTTTAAGTTTATCAGCACTTTCTCTTGGTGTAACTTCTTCAAGACATAATTAAGATGCCTCAAATGTTCTTCTTTAGTTTTGCTGAAAACTAATATATCATCCAGATACACTATCACAAATTTACCAATTAATTCTTTCAACACTTCATTCATCAGTCTCATTAAAGTGCTAGGTGCATTTGACAACCCAAAAGGAATTACCATCCATTCATACAGTCCTTCATTCGTTTTAAATGCAGTTTTCCACTCATCACCCTCTCTTATTCTGATCTGATGATATCCACTTTTTAAATCTATCTTTGAAAAATATTTAGCACCACTCAAACAATCCATTAAATCCTCAATTTTGGGCAAAGGGAATCTGTACCTGAATGTTATCTTATTGATTGCTCTGGAATCAGTACACATTCTCCAGCCTCCATCTTTCTTTGGGCTCAATACTGCTGGTACTGCACATGGACTCAAACTTTCTCTGATCAGTCCCTTGTCCACCAATTCCTGTACTTGTCTCCTGATTTCCTCATTTTCTATGGGAGTCATTTTGTAGGTTGCCTTATTTGGCAGATTTGAACCAGGGATAAAATCTATCTGACGGCTAATCTTTCTCACAGGTGGCAACTCATCAGGTAAATCATCCACAACAATGTCACAATAATTTTCTAACCTCTCTTGGATTTCTATTGGCAAATCAGAAATATTTGTAGAAGTAAGAAATACCTTAGGTTTCGAAACTAAAGCAAATCTTACCTCTTCTTCTTCTATCTGCTGCAGATATTCCTTCCCGCTCAGCAACAAGGTCTTTGGATCAATCACTCTGCTGGATGGCTCTCCTTCTTCCATGGGTATCAATGTATGATGTACCCCATCCTTGAAGAACTTGTAAGTGTTCTTCTTGCCATCATGCACTGTTGCTCTGTCAAATTGCCAAGGTCTACCCAGCAGTATATGACACACATCCATGGGCATTACATCACACATGACCTTATCTTTGTATTTGCCCATTTGCAGCACTATCCCATACTATTCTTTTACAACCAACTGGTGCCCTTTATGCAGCCAGGACACCCTGTAGGGATTTGGATGCTCCCTTGTCTTCAGCTTCAACTTCTCTATCACCTCAGTGGAAACCAGATTGTCTGTGTTGCCACTATCAATGAATAGTTGGCAGCATTTCCCTTGGACTTTGCATATGCTCCTAAACAAAGTCTTCCTTTGCGCAGGCTCAGTGACCTCTTTGGCTTGCTTCAACAGGACCTTATTAAACACCAAGGACTCTCCCCTCTCTGGTATAATTTCTTCTTCAATTTCTGCCTCTTCTCCAGCCTCGGAAACAACAACATTTCTTGGACTAGCACCCACATTCTCTGTACACTCATAGTTCTTATGTCCCACTTCCCGACATCTATAGCACCTCAATTCTCTACCTCTGCCTCTGTCTCTGCCTCCTCTTCCTCTTCCTCTGTAAGAACCCTTTCTGCCCCTTGCATCATCCTCTGTAGATGCATTCTGAGGTGAGCTACTGTTAGCTCCATCCCTGGGTGTAGTAGACTTTCCTCTACCACCCTGACTTCCCTTTCCATGGAAAGTACCTCTCCCTTTGGCAGACTGCTTCCTCAGGAGTTTCTCCTCTGCTTTCAAGGCCATTTGATAGGCCTCTTCAACTGTCTTAGGAGATAGAAGACCAATCTCATCTTGGATCTCCAGCTTGAGACCATTCACATATCTGGCAGTCTTCTCTGGTGTGTCTTGAAATTGCCCAGCTCTTATGCTTACTCTATAGAATTCCTTTGTGTATTCTTTTACTGTCAGTAACCTCTGTCTCAGGTTCTGCATTTTCCTAAATAATGTCAGCTGATAATCACTAGGCAAGAATTTACCTTTTAACTTAGCCATCATTCTTGTCCAGCTTTTGATAGGTTGCTTGCCAACTCTCCTCCTTTATGCCTGCACTCCATCCCACCAGAGTGCAACATGTCCCTTCAGCTTTGTCACTGCAAACTTGACCTTTTTATCTTCACTTATTTCTTCATAGTCAAAGAACTTGTTCATTTCATTGATCCAGTCTACTAGCTCTTCTGGATTCAGTCCCCCTGCATAACTCAACACTTCAATTCTGGGCTTAACTGCAGACCCCAGAACAGTTCTGAGGAGCCTCATGTCAGAAGGAATCTCAACATTTTCTTCCACTTCTTCTAATTCGGGTTCACTAATGTCTTCAGGATCTCTGGGCTATCTTCTCTCCATGGCATCCATTCTGGCCTTGAACCTCTGCAAAATTCCCAACACTTCTGCATTGGCAACAGGTCCGCCTCTCCTTCTGCCAGCACCTCTACCAACACGGATTGCCATGTTAATTCTCTGCAAAAACAACTCGAAAACGCTCTAATACCACAAATGACAGCAACAATACTGAAATTTGGCCACTAAGGAGAGCTAGTCTACGAATGTAGCTCTGTCAGCATTTTCCCTTCTCTTGACTCAATTCCTCGCCACGTGGTCTTCCAAAACTTCTCGTAATTTTATTTGTCAAATTCAAGAAAATTGACAAATAAACATAATCAACAAACTTTGATATTAAATTATATTTCCTGAACTTTGTATTCATACCTGACGCTTTTCTTAACCAAACAACCTTAGGCCTTGGGCCCACATATATAATCAACGACCCAATCACACACTCGCACCGTACCGTGGTTATCCTTCGTGCATCTTCCGAATACGACCATTGTCTGATGGCTTCCCTCCAGATCGATGGCGTTCCACGATATCGCGTGGCCTCCCTGGTCGAACGTTAGCGCGCGATGGCACACGATGAAAGTGGTTTTAGGGGTCCCGCCTTTGCCACATGTCGAACACTCAATGGAATTTCTCCGAATTTAGGAATACCGCTTACTCCGCGGAAGTGGTGCGATATGGGCAGTCTAGTTTAGAAAATCCATTCACGGTTTTGGAACAGTGATCAACCAAGGTTACTTTGGGGTTGTGCTATCCTTCCTGTTCATTAAATCAGGTCTAACCTTAGGACAAAGACTCTCAGTTCACAACAAAACAAACATACTTCTCTTAGGCGGGATTTCACCACCATTAAACCGAGTTCGAAGACCACGGCTTCTCTACACAGACCTCGCTTGCGAGTGGGATTAATTCACAGAACTTGTCCGAATAATTCACGGGAAAACAATATCTAGATAAATGCAGAAGTTATGCAACAACCATACTCAACGATTCCACACAAACGAGTGTTCAATCTCCTCACAATTAAACAATTCTTCACAAATAAGGATTCGAGGTAATTCGATGGCCAATGAGCACTGAAATTATCTAACTGGAAACAATTGTTAACACACAAATTTTTTATTGCAGAAATCCCTCTCTCTCTCCTCCTCTTCAATACATTCGAGGAATACAATTTATATACATTACAATGTGTCTCTTCGGTTCCTCTGCGAGGACCGTTTAGTAAATCAAAAGCCTAATTACAATTATTCAAATAACTGAAATATCATAGATGGATCGAATCCAAACCTATTTGACTTATATGGACTCTAACTAATCTAAATGAAACAGTCAACTGAGGTATTGACACCTAGATGTTACAATTCAATGATTTTGAACCCTCCTAGCCACAACATGTGGACAAAACCTCCTACATTGCTGGCTAGTGTCTAATGCCCCTACATTAATATATATATATGGGGATTTTAGCTTCGGGCTTTCCCAGTTAAAAACAACTGTGTTATGTGCGATTGTTTTTATTTATGCTTTACATGTGTGTGCAATTAATTTTCCGCAAAAGATTAACAGTGGAATGATTCAGTATTTTACAAGAAGTTAAATATTGTGAGATCAGGTGAATCTAGGACATATGCATGCTTAATGTATATAATTTCTACACGGTATCAAAGTGTTGTTAATTCTTGAAGATTACAAATTGTGAAGTATTGGTGAGTTTGTGCTGGTGGACAATTCGAATTTGCTGCAGAAGATTCTTGGTGCAAAAGTTGAGTATACATTGAAATGGCTTTCAATGGGTTGCGATTGGAGTATGCCCTTGATGGGAGCTCGAATTACATAGCCTGGAAGGACAGGATGGAGGCAGTGCTAGAGGATAATGGACTGAAGGAGTTCATCGATAGCGATGTTCCTAAGCTGGGATCTAGCGATGATGCATTACTTGACGCATGGAAAAAGAAGACAGCAAAGACGAGAAGGATTATGTTGGAAGGTGTGAAGGACCATATTGTGCCTAGCCTTCACAGGAAATCCACTCCATTCTTAATGTGGAAGGCTTTGACAGACTTGTTCCAAAGTAGAAGTGACCAGAGGAAGTTGGCGCTTAAAGACAAGCTCAGAAAAATAAAAATGGAGAAAGGCGACAGTATTCCAAAATACCTCACGAAGTTTGTCCACTGCAAGGATGAACTGGGAAGAGTGGGGGTTACTGTTGATTATGAATACTTGGTGATCTTGGCTCTCCTTGGGCTTTCGAAGAGTTGGCATAGCTACGAAGACTCTGTCAATGGATAGGAGAAACTGCCGGGATGGGAGCGACTTTGGTCAGATCTTGTGCAGGAGGAGATAAGGCAGGGTACTAGGGTTGGATCTTCATTGAAGAAAGAAGATGAAGAGAATTGCGCTTTGGCTGCCAAAGCAAGGAAAGGGAAGGGGAAGAAACATCCTTCAAAATCTGATGCTAAAGGCAAGAAGCAGGATTTTTCCAAAGTGAAGTGTTTTCACTATCACGAACATGGACATTTCACCACTAACTATCCACAGAAGAAGAAGAAAAATAAGGTTGTTGGAGAGGCCTTAGCCTCGCAATTTGAACTTGATTTCTCTTTGATCGCATGCTTGGTTTTAAGTTGTATGGGATCGATGTGGTATCTTGATAGTGGTGTTTATTTCCATATGACGGGAGATAAAGAGTTGTTTAGTGACTTGGAGGAGAAGGACCTCCAGATGCATATAGAGATGGGCGACGATGGTCGGTATAGTGCAACTGGAATTGGGACCATTACCTTTGAGAGGGAGTCCAGTAATCCATTCTTGTTGAAGAATGTTATGCATGTTCCAGGTCTGAAGAAGAACTTGGTCTTGGTCGCAATGCTGGAAGACAAAGGTTATGATGTTGTTTTCGGTGAGAGAAAAGCCTTCCTTCGACATTAAACAACGGGTCAAACCAAGAAGATAGGGGTTCGAATTAAGAATCTCTACAAGCTGGAGGAAGATGGCTGCGCCGCAATGGTGGGCAAAGCAGAAGAAGTGGTGAGCCGGGATGAGGGCGCATTATGGCACAGGAGATTGGGCCATCTTCACCATGGCACTTTGAAGATTTTGTGGCAGATTTCTACTAGACTTCCCAAGGGTACTCCTGCGTAGTCATATCAGTGCAAGGGATGTACTATGGGTAAGTTTTTGAAGACCACCTTTCATGGGAAGGAGAACCGTGCTTCGATGATCCTGGAGAGAATTCACACAGACATGTGTGGACCTTTCTCGGTTGCTTCAACAACAAAACACAGGTATTATGTTATATTTTTTTATGATTGTTCCCGTAGATGCTAGATATTCTTCATGCAGAAGAAGAGTGAAACGTTCTCAAATTTCTGTGAGTTCAAAGCATTGGTGGAGAAGGATTCGGGGAAGTAAGTGAAATCTCTACGGAGCGATAATGGTGGTGAATAAATATCAGGCGAATTCAAAGACTTCTATAGAAAAGAAGGAATTCGAAGAGAAATCATAGCACCTCATAACCCACAATAGAATGGGGTCGCAAAGAGGAAGAACAGAACGATCGTGGGTGTTGCATGAGCAATGCTGCATGACCAGGGCCTACCGATGCACTTGTGGGCGGAAGCATGTAACACTACGGTTTATGTGCAAAACTGTTGTCCTCATAGAGTACTTGGCATGAGTACACCTGAAGAAGCTTTTACTGGTAAGAAGCCTGATATTTCTCATTTGAAGATTTTTGGCTCACCTGTTTACATTCATGTGACAAAGGATGCTAGGAAGAAGCTGGAGCCAACTGCAGAAGTTGGGAAATTTGTGGGGTACACAGAAACACCCCATAATTATCGTGTGTATTTGCCAAAAAGTTGGATGACTGTTGTGCGACGGGATATAAAATTCAATGAGGTGAAATCCATGAAGTTTTCGCTTGAGAGGGAGCTACACTTGCATGCAAAGGAGGAACTTCTTGTTCCCAAAGATGAGCCTCTAGATGTGGATCAGCCACAGGAGGAGATTCATTGAGTGGAGGAGTCCACTCATGTAGAACCAAACATCAGACAAGGCAGAAAGCGTACCACAGAAGCTGAGTGACTGAAGCTTGATGCGACACAGAATGTAGGAGTCCCTACATCACAGCGCAGATAGAGACAGTCACCTGACTGATTTACTGGATACATGGCTCTTATGAGCAAGTGTATCGTGACAGAGCCATCTTATTTTGAAGAAGCAGTGCAGGAGCCCACATGGGTAGATGCCATGGTGGAGGAGTATGACTCCATTGTCAGAAACAGTGCTTGGGAGATTGTTCCAAGGCCAGTGGGAAAATCAGTTGTAGGATCAAGATGGATCTACAAGGTAAAGCAAGTTTTTGATGGGAGTGTTGAGAAGCATAAGGCGAGATTTGTTTCCCGGGGCTTCTCACAGATCGGGGGGATTGACTATGAAGAAACCTTTGCACCTGTCGCACGATATTCTTCCATATGGACCATCCTTGCTCTCTCAGCGTAGATGGGTTGGCACATCCATCAGATGAATGTGAAGACTGTGTTCCTTAATGGGATCATTGAGGAAAAGGTGTACATTGAGCAGCCTGAAGGATTTGAGATCTTCAGCAGCAATTCGCATGTGTGCAGGCTCAAAAGAGCGTTGTATGGGCTGAAACAAGCACCATGTGCTTGGTACACTCGGATCGACAGCTATTTCACTGGACTTGGCTTCACCAAGAGTGAGGCGGATGCAAACCTATACCAGATGGTGGTGGAGGGTAAGATTTTAATCATTGTACTTTATTTTGATGATTTAATACTAACAGGTGACGAGCAGTTGATACACTCATGAAAGGCAGATCTTGCAAATGAGTTTGAGATGAAGAATTTGGGCCTCCTTCATTATTTCCTTGGATTGGAAATATGGCAGTGGGAAGGTGAAATAATGGCAGTGGGAAAGTATGCCTGGGAGATACTAGAGAAGTTTCACATGCAAGGTTGCAAGCCTATCGACACTCCTCTTCCAAAAAATTGGAAGAAAGAGGATGCTACATTGGCAGAGGTAGTGGATGCCACTGTTTATCGACAGTTGGTGGGTTCGCTCATGTATTTAGTCAGTAGAAGACCGTACATATGCTATGTGATGAACCAACTTTCACAAGCGATGGTTAAGCCTGCCAAGCTCTTTTGGATGGTAGACAAGCATGTCCTGAGATATCTCAGGGGCACATCTGAGTATGGTTTATGGTACAGACAGACGTATGAGGTGAAGTTGCATGGCTTCACGGATGTAGATTGGGCAGGAAGCCCAACAGACAGAAAGAGCACATCAGGAGGGATTTTCAGTATCAGATCTACGAAAGTTTCTTGGTACAGCAAGAAACAAATATCCATGGCACTCAGTTCAGCGGAAGCAGAATACATGGCAGCAAGTCAAGCTGCATTTGAGGCTATCTGGATGAGGAAGATTCTGGTTGGTTTGTTCGGTTCACATTTAGATCCCACTGTGATACATTGTTATAATCAGAGTTGCATTAAACTCTCGGTTAATCCTATGTTTCATGATAGATCTAAACATATTGATATCCGGTATCATCATATCAGATATTGTGTGTAGCGGAAGATCATGTTGCTTCAATACATTCCTACGGAGGATCAAGATGCAGATATTCTAACGAAGGCGCTCACCAGGAGAAAATTCGAATACCATAGAGGCAGGATCGGGGTGAAGGATAATCCATATCATGTTGAGAGGGAGTGTTGAGATTCAACAAGATGATGAGCTTAGGAAAAGAGTCGCTTCCACTAAGTGGGCCCGCAGGCTATTTTTGGCGCAAGTCTATTTTTAGACATGGTGATCATATTTCAGAAGTTTCAGTATGTTATTTGTGGATGTTGATAAAGTTGGAAAAATGGATGAAATTCTATTTTTAGAATATTAATGGAGTTCATTTGTAAATCGTCAGATCTAAAAAATAGCGCATGTCGATTATTAGTTTTAATAATAATCGATTTAATCGACTTAAACAACAACCCATTCTTGAGCACTTTAGCTAAAGTATCAGATGTGGCAGTATCAAAGGGATCGAGGAATTACAATTCAAGGATTTCATCGAGCTAATGCATGGAGGACTCAGTTAGAACTCAAGTGGCAGAGTTATGACACAGTTGGAAGAAGTAGTTATGGAGTTGTATTTAGTTTAACTCAGTTAGACTCAGTTGAGCTAGTTGTATCTAGTCTAACTGATTGATACACTAGTGAGAGTGGAGTGAATTAATTAGTTAATTAATTCATGAATAATAACTCATTAATCAATCAATAACAGCATTACCGTTAACTGATGCTGAAGAAAAGTCATAGAGAATTCAGTAGATACAGTGAAAAAGTAAGACACTGTTTTCCAGGATTTATAGTGATGATGATTACCTACACATTGGAGTTCGCCATCAGTGACGGAAAGTAGTTACAAGAAATAATCTTTATCTTGTCTTAGAATACTCTTCAACAGTATCAACAAGTGAGGTGTTAGTAAAAGTGTAGATCAAAAGGATTTGGCAGATCATTCTGACTGAGAAGATTTATCAGACTGCATCGATCATCATAAGCTTTAAAGGGATTGTTACAGGATTCATGACAGATAATGGAGATTAAGCCAAACAGTTTAGATCAAAAACAAATCTACATGAAAGAAAGTATTGTTTTTGTTGTTTTTACATGTGTGCAATACTGAAAATACACAGGAAATATTCAAGAGTTTTCAGTTAACATGTAGAATGAATCTATATTACAGGAGCATTTTAAATGTATATAATTTCTACAAATTATACATAACTTTCTTAGTTTTTGGGTTCCAAAGCTTATAACATTTTATACCATCCTTACATCCAATAAAGATACACTTTTCAACTTTCTTATCTAGCTTATTCCTATTCTCCTTTGGAATGTTGTTGGAGAGGTAAATCCCCTCTGCGGACAGAGGCAATCCCTACAAGCCCAGATCGGGTCTAGCAACAATCAAGTCACGCAGTGACGCAGGTTCCTAGTTACAAAATGACAAAAATCATAACGAATTACCTACCTCAGGTCCTACGCAGTGGTCGTTGAAGAAAGGATGACGCTTCCCATCCTTCGCTTTGGCAGATCACAATTCTTCCTCTTGACACGTCTGAACACCTGCACACATGCAAAGGATACAACGATATACAACGTAAAATCTAAATCTTGTAACCATACATCAGTCAGAGAGGATGTAATTCATTGCATCAAGAAAAAGACACATGAATGAAACCATAATCAAAGTCGCTTATCATTAAAGTAACAAAGGAAAGATACAACCCAAAGCTCTGATGCTGGATCTTCCTTTGGCGGGGCTGACAACAGAGCACGCCTCAACGAAGCCTATTGGAAACGGGACAAAGCTCTCTCTCTTTGGCTTGGCTCTCAAAAGCTGCCAGGCTATAGTCTCCTTGCTACAAGTTCAGCTCTTAGCTTGCTAAAGGAAAAGGCAAGCTTATATATACGGTGGAAGGGGAGTTGGGATCCCTACAATCATGGAATTGTCCCTATCTCGAAGGAAGCTTCCATGATAGGTGGAAAACCACCTCCCATACATGGAGATCCGGAGCCAAACTTCCCAACTCATTTTAGTGACTCGTTCAGGAGTTTGTTGAAATCAAACTTCAGCAATTTATTTTTAAAAACATCCTTTATTAATCTTGGCACGAGAGAGACACAGGGACAGAGTACCAGTTGGCGCGCCCTCTATGGTGGATTTCCCCCATTGGCATGAGGGCTAAATTGCCTAGTCGCGCCAAGGCTAAAATATCTGTTTTTAGGGTTTTTCAGAGGAAAATTTCTTCAGAGGAAAGTGGTTTCAGGTCATGTAACTACTCACAGGTCACGGGAAAAGCCCTCCAATGTGCGGGATGGGGGATTGCAGGGACGGTGACAAAATTTTGTGTAACAGATGCCCCCTAAAGCATGAGGTCCGAGAGAGAGGGAGGGGTGAAATGCTTTATGAGAACGTGCCCAACTGAAAACACTACCGTCGGAAGACCTACATACAAGTACAACAGATATCTCTGATACATGATATGTGGTATGGGCACAACCATCCATAATAGAGTGTACAATAACCAGGATCCAAGGTATGGGCACAACCATCTAGTAATAAGGATCAATAAGTAGACTCAGGTATGGTCGCAGCCATCCAATCAAATGAGTCATGTAACTAATCATTATAATCCATAAAGACTCCACAACTTGGATTTCATCACACAAAATCCAGGGTCTTGCGCTCCATCTCGACCCGAACAGAGTGCAAGTCCCAGCATGTGAATAAGTGATTTGAAGTCGAACATGCAGGAACATCGTCTGATTACCAGCCAATAATGAAAGTCGTTAACAGACGCGAGAGGTACCACCAATAATGAGGATGGTCTTCAAGGTAATATAGGTACAATCCACGGAATGTGAACAGTGAGTTGGCGTCGAACACCCGCAGAATCATTCAATCGAAGGCCAATGATGAAAACCTTGCGTCGAATGCGAAGAACCTGCCATTGAGGCATGCAGGCTCCAAGGTACCGGAAGGGAGTCTCTAGACCACTTCCTAGATAATGAGCTGAAGTCAATAGAAAGTGACCTTGATCGAAGGTGGGCCATAGTGTTTCCCACATCATCGATGCAAGACAGAGGAATATGATGTTTGCGAATCAAGATCAATAGAGAATCAGAGGGAGGTCGAAAACTACAGAGGCCAACTTCTCTTGAACATATCGGCGGCATGACACTAGATTTGGCAGTATTTGACATCAAAAGATCTGAGGTCATGATGACGTGGCAAAAAGCAGATGAGCGGTCAAAAGAGATTACCCAAACCCACGGAGGCAAGCTGATAACAAGATGAGATGTCCCCAACCCGACACGAATGCAGACAAGTGCCATGTTCAAGAGCGACATACTGTCGACACGACTATGATACTAGTTCCATTTTCCCCCACCATTTTTGGCGAGTACCTCTTTATTTTTACACAAGCTTGAAGAGGATACCATATTCTTGTCATATAAGTTTGTCCTTCGGACAAATCCAACGTAGTACATTTTACGAGCCCTGGGAAGGAGGAACTCGAGTAACGTCATTACGACGGAGTCCGATGTCATCAATTTTTAACGAGTCTTACAATGGAAGAACTCGATGTCTTTTCATGTTTAGAGAGTTTTAAAAGACAACGAAAAATAAAACTCCAGCGGTCCTTTTCGTAGATAGTCCCTCAAAACCGAAAAGGTAGAAAACTATGTCTGAGAGAACCTCCTAGTCGCGATAGGCTAGGGTATTCCTTTTTCGTAAATAATCTATCCCAACCCGAAAAAGGGGTAAACGTATACTGGTTAGATATCATTTCACAGCCAATTTAACGAGCTCAAAACGACAAGCGACTCGACGATCTTTTCAATTTTAGAGAGTCAGAAAAGAGCTAAAAGGTGACTCCACCTGGAGGAACGAGTGGTATAAAGGGTAGGAACTGGTTCTGGTAATGGTGGAACTTCTCTGAACAAATAAAGGTCGAGAGGCTGGCTAACAAGACCACTCATTGCAGCGGTTCCTCAGGAATGGGTAAAACAATCAAGTGAAGGCATATGATCGGCCAAGCTGATAGTGACGGTGGAATGAGAAAACCAAGGCTTATCTGACAAAACAGGCTGATAAAATGGAAATCACGAGAGGTAAAATGGGAATGGCTTCATTTTTACACAAGCTTGAAATCAAGAAACTTTGCTTGAAGTTGGTTTCATTTTTACATAAGCTTGAAACAAAGATAAACTATGCTTGAAACCGGTTTCATTTTTACACAAGCTTGAAACAGAAACAAATTATGCTTGAAAAATTTAAGCATGCCCCCAGCATGGTGACTCAATTCAAGGTACATGCCCCCCAAGCTTCAATCCATATGAAAGGCAGATGGAGTGGAGGTTCAAGTTACGAGATCAAGAGAAGGACTCGACTGGGATATTACGAGATATTATCAAAGACTCGAATTGAAGAGGAAAGTGTTTCATTGTTTTAACGAGGTTGACACATTAAAAGAACTATCCTCAGATGACCTTGTTTCATTTTTTAACGAGGTTGATACAGAAGACAAACTATCCTCGGAACACCTTTTTTCATTTTTTAAGGAGCTTGACATAAGGAAATGAATTATGCTCCGGACACCTTGTTTCATTTTTTAACGAGCTTGACACAAGAAAATGAACTCTGCTCTGACGACCTTGTTTCATTTTTTAAGGAGCTTGACACAAGAAAGCGAACTCTGCTCTGGACACCTTGTTTCATTTTTTAACGAGCTTGACACAAGAAAACAAACTCTGCTCCGACGAGCTCAAAGGAGGAGGCTCAAGAGGGGGATAACTGGATACAAAAGGCTCGAGATAATCAGACATTGCCCCGAGGCCAGGCATGGACGAGGAACGATGATGTCCATCGCTCCACGGCAGATCTTCAAGAAACATCGTCTCAGCGATAGCTTCGTCAGACGGAAAGACTTCTCTCAACGGATCAGGCGAATCTGCATCGCCGAGCCAAAAGGATTGAGAATAAACATCTAGAGCCATGCTCAAAGGAGCATTTTCAGGAGGAGGAGGATCTGATGCAGCAACGATCTCGCAATAATTAATATCAACTGGGGTCAAAGGCATCGATTCTCCAAAAGAGGTCACATGTTCAGGAGAAGGGATGATCCATGGGTCATCTAACCTAGAGATCATGTTAACTTGAACGATGTTCAGTGGTGGCATGGGAAAAATACCCATGAGAACGGGGTCCTTGAAAAGACCAGGTCCTACACTGTCGGGGGGATTGGGAATTTGATCCATGTATGGCACATTATTCTCGGAGGACGAGGTAAAGAAAGATAACTGATCGACAGTGATAATCTTGCCCTCATGAGGAAACTTCAAAAGCCGGAAGAGGGTGGACGGAACGCATAGCATGGCGTGGGTCCAGCTGCGACCAAGTAGGAGATTATAGTTGAGCTTGGCATCAATCACTTCCACTTCAACGTTGACTGTCTTACCTTGTAATGTGATCGGTAAACTCATGAGAACACCCAAGGGTTTTGATTCCCTACCATCAAATGCCTCAAGGGCATTGGGAGATGAAGTGAGGGCTGGAGAATCGATGGCCTTCTAGCAGGCATATGACATAACACAGGTAGAGGCACCTTCGTCCACAACGGCTTTGTGAATGTTGAGGCCGTTGATACCAACTTGTATAACAAGGGCGATTTGATGTGGAAGTTGGGGGACAAAATTCTCTAGATCGAAGGTGAGAATACTAGAATTGGCAGGATCAATTCCACTGATTGCGGATAACAGAGCTTTCCGTTGCAATGGGAAAATTTGAAGCACTTCCAACGCAGACATTGCGAAAGGCGCCTGTGCCAAATCCTCAACGATGCTGTAATGCTGAGCAGCACGGGCATTTGGATTATAGGAAGATTTTCACAGAACACCTTTGGAAGGTGGCCTTACAACGGGTTCAGCGCTGGGCTTCTTAATTTCTAAAGGACCAAAGACAGGTGGGGGAGGCGGGCCATCAACGACTTCCTTCCCATCTTCCTGGAGTGATCTGGCATAATCCTTCGAACGAGTAGCAATCGAAATGGGTGCAGCACCATTCATCATGAAAACTTGGGACCCAAATGGTGCAGTTAGTGAAGGCTGCTCGACCATCTAGGTCTGCTGAGATGGAAAAGGTTCCTTAAGAACTTCCGGAGTTCCCTTAGAGCCTTTAATAAGTTGACTAACCTCAGATCGACGGGGACAATATTTGGTGTAGTGGTCTCCATCACAGATCAGGCAAGGGTACTTCGGTTTCTGTTGCGAACCATCATCAGCACGCGGTTTGGAGGATTCTGGTTTTGGGGCATCGGATTTAGATTTTCCTTTGCCCTTATTCTTCCCTTTGGAATTCTTTTCCGCAGGATTGGCCTGAACGACATTGACCTCCACGGTCTTACCAGAATCTGGAGGGGCGGGAAGAGCAGAATTATTGGAAGAATTCGACTTCTGCTTCCCATTAGAGGACTTATGAGAAGTATGAGAAACGGAACCAATAACACCGTCCACCGATGGGGTAGCTGGTGCTTTCGAGGTCCCTGGCCGCGGGGCATTAGTCAAGATATCATATAACGTGTCGGATTGAGAGTACACTAGATCGAGGTACTGGGCACGAGCGATGGCTTATTCCTCGGTTACACATGCCCCCATGGCAATATCTTGAGCGATCTTGTTAACAAAGGAGGTAGTGAACCGAGTCGCTAGTTTGTTGGAGAGGTAAATCCCCTCTGCGGACATAGGTGATCCCTACTAGCCCAGATCGGGTCTAGCAACAATCAAGTCACGAAGTGACGCAGGTTCCTAGTTACAAAACGACAAAAATCATAACGAACTGCCTACCTTAGGTCCTATGCAGTGGTCGTTGAAGAAAGGATGATGCTTCCCATCCTTTGCTTTGGCAGATCACGATTCTTCTGCTTGACACGTCCGAACACCTGCACACATGCAAAGGATACAACGATATACAACGTAAAATCTAAATCTTGTAACCATAGATCAGTCAGAGAGGATGTAATTCATTGCATCAAGAAAAAGACACATGAATGAAACCATAATCAAAGTCGCTTATCATTAAAGTAACAAAGGAAAGATACAACCCAAAGCTCTGACGCTGGATCTTCCTTCGGTGGGGCTGACAGCGGAGCACGTCTCAACGAAGCCTGTCGGAAATGGGACAAAGCTCTCTCTCTTTGGCTTAGCTCTCAAAAGCTGTCTGGCTATAGTCTCCTTGCTACAAGTTCAGCTCTTATCTTGCTAAGGGAAAAGGCAAGCTTATATAGATGGTGGAAGGTGTTGACCGGATAAATCAATCTTGCGGACAAGATCGATCTCCCTAGTACCAAAAGGTAATCTAGCAACAAACAGCCAAACAAACCTATCTTTCTCTAGACATATGCGATTTACAAAAGAATACTATAAAGGTGTTAAGGTCTTACTGTAGATTCAATGCTTGTTCGAAGTAGTTGTCCTTCGGTCACTTGAAGGAGTTATCTTTAAAGACCTGTAGTCACAAAAAAAGAAAACATTAAATAGCACCTGTATAGTAAATATTATAAATCATGCCTATCATGGTGATCAAGGAATCCATGAAATAAACAGTTAGTTAACAACTTATTGAGAAAAATGAATTCATTTGTATTAACTTCGAATGAAAGAAAACCTTACAACCTTAGCCTTGATGTTGAACAGGCCTTCCCGGGGTCCGAAGCAGGAATCTCCTCTACTCTGACAAGCCTTGCACTCTTCCAACCGAGACAGATAGAGGTATGTGATCTTTCCTCACAAAATCTTAGTTAAATGAGTCTGAATCCCAACAGCACTTTACCTCAAATAATTCTAAACCTTGAACTCCCCTTGAGGCTACCCAAGGCCTCTTTTTATAGTGCAAAAGAAAAGGTTTCAATTCCAACTATGAAGGGATAGAATCCTCCTTCAAAGGGATAAGCTCCTCACATCAAGGGGTTAGCCCCTTAAGGCAAGGGATACATGAACCTCAAAAGAGCGGTTCTGCCACCGCAAGATTCCTTCCAGAGGCTTCTAGAATTTACTGAAAGTGAGCTTTTTGAGTTTACTTGCGCCTTTTTAATATTTTACAGGGGTCCGCACTCTTAACACAGAAAATGTGCGTTCAGGTACGCAGGAGTCATGAACATTAGGTGCGGGACCGCAGGTAAGACAAAGAGAAAGTGCAATACCAGAGTTTTAGAGATTTTTGAGAGCTTTTCTCTTATTTTTAAGGCTTGACATGAGGAATTGATGTGTTAGACTTGCAAAGGAGGAAGCATGAGTGATAATGAGCTCATACAGATAGCAGAATGTCAAGATGACAATTTTCAGTGCAACAGAAGGGGAGTTGGGATCCCTACAATCATGGGATTGGCCCTATCTTTTAGGAAGCTTCCATGATAGGTGGAAAACCACCTCCCATACATGGAGATCTGAAGCCAAAATTCCTAACTGATTTTAGTGACTCGTTTAGGAGTTTGTTGAAATCAAACTTCCGCCATTTATTTTTTTAAAACATCCCTTACTAAGCTTGGCACGAGTGAGACATAGGGACAGAGCGCCAATTGGCACGCCCTCTATGGTGGATTTCTCCCATTGGCGCGAGGGCTGAACTGGCTAGTCGCACCAAGGCTAAAAGATCTATTTTTAGGGTTTTTCAGAGGAAACTTTCTTCAGAGGAATGTTTGTCCTTATGCAAGGGGATTCCATGAAAGTGGTTTCAGGTCATGTCACTGCTCACTGGTCACGGGAAAATCCCTCCAATGTGCGAGACGGGGGATTGCAGGGACGGTGACAAAATGTTGTGTAACAAACGTGTACATAAGCATCACAACTAAATGCCCTAAGATGTTTAAGAGAAGGCTTCATACTATTCCATCCATCATGCATAGTCTTGTCATCTTATACTAATGAGGGTGATCTATTTACTAGATAACACATAGTGTCCATTGCCTATTCCCACAATTCCAATCCTAACTTGGAAACAATGAGCATGCTCCTTGCTTTCTCCATCAACATCTTATTCATCCTTTCTGCAACACCATCCTGCTAAAGTGTGTATGGAGTCTACCTTGCTATATCACAATTCTTACAGATTCTTCAAATTCATCCCCACGTAATTCTTACAAATTCTTCTATGTCTCATTTTCCGTAAGAGCCTTATACTCTTTGTATTTTTTAAAAACTTTAGATTTTTTCCCGAGGAAATAAATCCATGTTTTCCTTTAGAATTCATCTATAAATGAGACATAATGCAAAAATTTACCTAGTGATGGAACCGACACAGGTACAAACACATAATTGTACACCAACTATAATATTCCCTCTAACCTTGTAGAACTAGAGGAGAATCATACCCTATTTTGCATCCCATATAAATAATGTTTACATAAATCAAAATCCAGAGAGAAAATAGAGATACCTTCTACTATACCATTACCATGTAGTACTTGAAGACCCTTCTCTTCGATATGTCCCAGTCTTTTATGCCACAACCATAGACCACAAGTATTTTTACTTCTTCAACTCCACTCTTGGGAACAACGAAACTATTGTACCAATCACTAACAATACTTCCCTAGCAGCTTAAACAAAGTTCCAATCCAAAATCCCCTCAACGATACCATTACTCCTTGAACCATCCTATGGGTATCCTATTTTTAAACCTATGTTGCTCATCTTTCTTACAAAAATCAAATTTTTGGCTAATCATGGGATATGTAGTGCACTAGGGAGTGTTATAATACTTCCACCCATGAAATTCAACTTGAATTTTCCTTGCCTTGTGATTTTGGTTGTTGATTCATCTCCTATGAAAGCATCACCACCATCATATCCTTCATACTCGCAAAAACACCCCTTCTGAGTATTCATATGAAAGGATGCACCTGAGTCCACCAACCATGCTTCGTGATCTACACGTGTACTTGAATAATCCAAGTACACATCCCTTCATTCATCTAAGGAGGTTTTCACTTCTATAGAATGAGCATCTTCATATCCTTTCCCTTTCTCAACAATTTTACATATACAATATCTCTTATAATGTCCTTATTTTTCACATCTCCAACATATCTTTGCAAACTTTCTTGGAGATTTGGATCTTCCTATAGATTTAGATCTCCCACTCAAGGAATTATATTTATTTCTATTCTAGGAGCATCATCTTACATACAAGGCATCTTCGTTTTGACTTTTCATGTTTTTTGTCTCATTTACTCTAATAAGAAATATGAGTCTATTTCATTGAATCTTAAAGTAGGTGCATTACTACCTCTGGAAACAACTGAAATTTCCCACAAGTATAGTAGAGAACATAACAAGTTCATCCACTTATCCTCATCTGAACTATTAGTATCAACAAATAATAATTGACTTACCAAAGTATTGAAGGCATTAAAATTGTCTATCACTGAGTCGCCATCCTTAATCCTTAGGTTATACAATTTTTTCCATAAGAACAATTTGTTCATCGGGGACTTGGATTGATACAAAGTCCCTAACTTGTCCCATAAAGGATTTGTTGTAGCTTCTGCTAAAACATTTTCTAGTACTGAATCTGAGAGACACAATCATATTGTGCTCTTTTCCTTTCAATCCTACTTGGCTCAGTCTTCTAATGACATCCCAATTGGTGCATAAACTAGTTCCACAACAATTCAATAATATCTATCCACCAACAAGTCTTCCATTTTGAACTTTCACAACTCAAAACTCTATCTGTTGAATTTCTCAATCTCTGTATTTAGTTTCTCACCATTTTGTTTCACCACAAGAATCGCTTTCGCAGATTTCCCACTATAACAGGGTTTACCATAGGTTTGTGATCAGGTGCTTAGTATTTAGCTCAAAAATCAAAGTTTTCAGAATTATCAAAACCATAACGATAGCGTAGAGCTCGTCACTAGGATTCCAACGCAACTCGTTTCATCAAAATCCGAGTTCGTATGAGTAAGTTATGACTTGTTGTCCATTTTCACAAACAACTAAAAACATTGCAAAATTGTGACAGCTTGTTGACATGGTAGCCCAGTTAACAAAAAAGAATCTTCTAAAATATTCTTCAAGTTTATGCCAATGAGGCTATGACAAGTGTCAAGTTCTAATTCGCCAGTTTGGTCTATGTCGGTGAAATTCTCCTAATGGTTCTAAGGTGGAATTTTTTTATTTTTTTTAATATGGTTATATATATATATATATATATATATATATCTAAGAAGTTTGTGCAAATATCATACCATAGTTTTGGATGTAATAACAAATGCCAAAGGTCTGTTGAATTAACATAATGTGCAAAAGCCTAGAGTATTGGGAGCGAGGTCGGGTTTGAACCCCGGACCTCTGCCCCACAAGCCATCTCGTTAACTAGTGGGCCATGAGGGTGATTGTCGTTAAACCTTCGACAACGCATTTATTTAATGCTTGTGCAGTGGGACCAACGGAGAGCGGAGGGGCCATCCCCTCCATAATGTAACCTCGCAATATGACTCGCGCGAGAGGCAAGCGTTAATTACACTTATGGGTTAATGACAGGAGTTAAACACACTTATCTTTAAATTAAGCGTGGTTTATTCTGGCATAAATACTGGAGGTGCCCCTGAATTCGGCGGACGTTCCAAATTTAGCGGAGTTATAGGTCAAGTCTAGACCAGCCAGAGTTAGTTTTCAGTAATTGGACAGTCATTTTTACATGATTTGTATGTTCTGAAGACAATAGAACATGTTTTAAGGAGAAATTGAATAATTTACACAACACTTTTTCCAAATTTGAGCTAATTCAAGAGGTCGAAGCTATGGAGTTGGACCAAGGAGATGTAGCCCAGGAGGGGTGAACTCCTTCATCAAAAAATTGTGTTGATGGCTCTGTTTATGGTTTTCTGTACATGTTTATGATGTTGTTCAGTTCTTACTTATGTGTTTATCTGTCATTAATTTCAACATAAAACACAAGACAATTTCCTGTTTTGACACTCACCTGCACCAACGAAACGAATGCACCATAAGCAAACAAGAAGCAAATAAATTATAATTCTGAACTTATAATTAGCACAACAAAACTAACATACAATTTCATATCAAGTGGTATCAGAGCATCATGTTTCTTAAGGTTATTTTCTTGCTTTGCTAGAATTTGTACAAAATATTTTTAATGGTTGCAATTTTGTGATGCTTACAAGGTTAAAATTGTAGAGAGGAGAAGGGAAACTATTGGTTGCTAGTCCTGAGGTTAGGACCAGAAGAAGGAGAGGCACAAGGCCACCATATCCACCTGAAGTTTCACTCCTAGTTGCACTTGAAGTACCTCAAGTGTTATCTCTTTTTGAGATTGAGGAGGTCCAAATTGCAACAGAAACTGAAGTTAAATATGATGCCATCATGTAAGGTGTTGGAGACAATGAAGGACACTCAGAAGAGGAGGATGTCAAGAAAGACTTCAATGACATGAAGAGGATGGTCAAGATTATGTTTTATTCATTCATCGTTGGAATGGTAGGAGGAGGTTCTAAGTTCCCACGTGGAGAAGGAACTTCAGATGATAAGAAGGATGAAAGGAAGATTTCAAAGGGTACTGGAGTAAAGGCACCTATATATACACCATATTCATCATCCTCATCATCACCATTAGCTTCATCTTCCACTTCCACCACTAAAACCACCCATACCCATACTCATTCCAAGACCCCAAGAGGAAAAACTCCATTACTCAAATTGGACATAAAGTTTGAATTACCCATGTACAATGGCGAGGTAAATGCAGAGAAGTTGGACAGTTGGATTCTTCATTCGGAGGTGTATTGCAGAATTCAGAACCTACAAGATGATGAAACAAAGATCCAGTTGGTTTCATTAAGGCTAGAAGGAGCAGCACTAGTCTGGTGGGATGAAAATACTCAAGAGGAAATGTGAATTTATAGTAAGATATCCATCACTTGGGTTGGGTTTATTTTTTCCATTAAAAGAATGTTTTATCCTTTATCTTACATGAAAAAAGCTATTATGAGTTGTCAAAATTTTAGGCAGGTCAAGGGTCAAATAATTCAAGATTATACCTAGGAGTTTAGAAAAAGGGCTTTGTTGTTAGGTGCAAACTTGCAATCCCAAGACACACTCTTAAAATGTATTGGAGGTTTACATTCATATTTAAAACATACTATCCTTATGTTTAACCCAAGCAACTTAGATTAGGTTTGTGTGCAAGCCACCCACCTCAAAGCTAGGGGAAATAACATTTAGGGAGGGTAGTAAGAAAAATCCATTCAAGGGATATGAGAAAGAGAAGGGGGGGGGGGGGGGGGGGATGGAAGGGAAAGAAGAATGCCAACATTAATAAATAAGGGGAGAAGACCACATGCATACATTGTTCCAAACCGGGGCATGGTGAAGCCCATTGTTGGAAACTACATCCTAAATTAAGGCCTAAGAAACCAAACAATAAGGGAAAACAAAAGACGACTACTACCACACAACATGATCTTGGATATGATTCCGCTGATGAGACCAAGATTATAGCCATGGTCACAAAAGGGAAAGAAGCCATAGCAAGCACTAGCTCATGTACTAGTCACAATAACATTCCAAATGAAGAAACAAGGATAGAGTTGTTCAGTGTCAGAGTAATCTCAAATCACACCAAGATTGATGCACTATTTGATAGCGGGTCACAAGTGAATTTAATCTCAGAAGACTTAGTCAAAAATCTTAACCTTGAGACTGTACCTCATCATAATCCATACCCTTTGGGTTGGAAGTTAAGAATACAATTTTACAAGTCACGAGGAAATGTATATTCAGATTTGCTATTACTGCAAATTTTGTTGATGAAGTCAAGTTAGATGTGGTTCCACTTGAAATTTCAAAAATGATCTTGGGAAGCCCATATTTGTATGACATGAAAGCGGTGTTTTATCGTCATGAGAAAAAATATAATTTGTTCAAGGATGGGGTGGAGTAAATTGTGAGAGCTCATCGCAAAAATATTAACATTTCTTTGGTTAATGCAGGGCAGATGAAGAGACTAGTTAATGCAAGTAAAAATTTTGTGCTTCTAATGATCAAGAAAAAGAATGACATGGATTATGAATATTTTGAAGGTTGTGATGATAAGTTAAAATCTGATTTGTTTGATGTGGTAAGTCAGCATGGCGATATGTTTCAGGAACCCGATGGGTTACCTCCCAAGAGGGGAATTCAACATGAGATTCAGTTGCAACAGGATGTTGCACTTCCAAACATTGGTATGTATCACATTTCAATTATGGAGAGTTTGAACAAAGGTATCATATGCCCATATACTTTTCCATGTGGTTCACCAATTGTTTTAGTACCAAAGAAGGATGGGACTTGGCACATGTGTATCGATATCTGTGCACTGAATAAAATCAAGGTAAAGAATCGCTGCCCACTCCCACACATTGATGATTTGCTGGATAAATTGAGGTATGCAAATTATTTCACTATGTTAGACTTACGAAGTGGTTATCATCAACTTAGAATAGATGAAGAGGATATATGGAAGACTACTTTTAAAACTAAACAAGGATTGTTTGAGTGGCTTGTTATGCCTTTCGGTCTTACAAATGCTCTAGCTACTTTCATGAGAGTCATGAATGATGTACTTAGACCATTTCTAGATGACTCCATCATTGTTTACTTAGATGACATGCTCATATTCAACAAATCAAGAGAAGAACATTTCATGCATGTGAACAAGGTACTTGATGTCTCGAAAAAAGAGCAATTGTTTTTAAAGATGTCTAAGTGTGAATTTGGCAAGACTTCTTTAGTGTATTTGGGACATGTTGTTGGATGGGGTGAGTTGAAGATATATCCCTCTAAAGTTGAGGTAATTATGAATTGGACCAAAGCCAATAAAATTATAGAGGTAAGAAGCTTTTTAGGGGCAACACAGTATTGGAGGAAATTCATTGCTATTTTTTTCTTCCATTACAGCTCCATTACATGCATTGAATAGTGTCAAAATAATCTTCCAATGGGGAGACAAGCAGAAAAAAAAAAGCATTTGATTCTTTGAAACAAAATATCTATTCAACACCGGTGTTAGCACTTCTGGATCTTAGACAGCCATTTGAGACCCAAACAGATGTGAGTGATTACGCCATGGGAGTAGTGCTCATGCAACATGGTAAGCCCATTTCATTTCATTATGGAATTTTTAATGGAGTTGTAACTATTTATCCCACATATGACAAAGAGTTATATGCATTGGTACAAAGTGTAAAGAAATGGAAACACTACTTGATGGGGAAGGAGACCATTATACATACCGACCATCAACCATTGCAGTACTTACAACCACAGTCAAAGTTGCAGCAGTCAAGACACTTCAGATGGATGAGATTTCTATAACAATTCCATTTGGCTATCAGGTATAAAAATGGAATTTACAATAAGGTAGTTGATATGCTCTCTAGGCCTATTGTAAATTCATCTATTATACTCAAGCATAATTCAGTTTTGCATGAAAGTTACATTGAGAAATATGCACACGATAGTGATTTTCAAGATGTGTATGCAAGCTTGAGTCAAGGAAACCAAATTGAGGAGTTAGATTACCATGTACATAACAGTTTTTTGTATGGCAAGTTATGTATTCCATAGGGAGAAAGAAACAATATCATAAGGGAGGCGCACACATCATTGATTGTTGGACATTTCGGTGTAGGGAAGACATTATCGAATCTCTAAAGGTATTGTTATTGGCCACACATGATTGATAATGTTTCTCGTTTCATTAGAGGATGTTCTTTATGTGCAACAAGTAAGACTAGCAATAGGAAAATTGGATTGTACACTCCACTTCTGGTTCCTTCACATCCTTGGGAGAGTATCTCAATGGATTTTGTAGGTGGTATTCCTATGTCAAGGAAAGGTCATGATTATTTGTATGTTGTGTTAGATAGGTTCAGCAAAATGTCTCTTTTGATACCATGTAAGAAAACAATTACAACTAAAACAACAACACATCTTTTCTTTCAAAATGTTTGGGTTCATTTTGTTCTTCCTACTTTTATTGTAAGTGATCGAGATTCTCGATTTGTAGGGAATTTTTGGTATAATTTGTGGGACATGATCGACACAAAGTTAAAAAAAAGTACATCCTTTCATCTGCAAACAGATGGTCAAACCGAAGTGGTCAACAGGACCGTTATTCATCTTCTTAGAGGATATTGCAACAAGCATCCCAAGTTGTGGGATGAACAGTTGCATTACATTCAGCATGCATACAACCGGGAAAAACGTTCTTCCACAAACACATCACCATTTGAGGCATGTTTTGGTTAATTGCCAAGATCGCCTTTGGACTTCATCTTTGAGAAATATGCTGCTATATATGGTCATAGTGACATAGATAAGGCAAGGAATTTCATTGAGAAAATTCAGTTGATACATCACACAGTGCAGGAGAAACTTGAAAAGAGTTAAAGCAACTACAAGGCAAGGCATGAAAAACACCGTGTTGATCACAAATTCCAGGTTGGAGATGAAGTTTGCTTGTATCTGAGCAAAGAAATATTGCAAGGGGAAGGTAAAAAGCTCAATCCAATCTGGTATGGTCCATTTAAAATTATGGAAAAGATTGGTACTAATACATTTAAGCTAGATTTGCCTCCTTATATGCAAATATATTATGTCACTAATGTTGAGAATTTGAGATTGTTTGAGCTTCCATTGATTGATGATCAAGGAGAGCATGTTCAACTACCATCAATAGATGATTTCTCGCTAGAATATCTTGATGAACTTCAGCAAGATCTCATACTTGACAGAAGAATCAGAACTTCAAGAAGAGGTAATGTTGAATACCTTAGAGTGGGACTCAAGGGACAAAATCCTTCTAAGGCCAAATGGATGGAGAGTGAAAGGGTGAGGAAGTTGTACCCTCACATGTTGAACAATTGATAGTATATTTTGGGGTCCAAAAGGCTTCTAGTGGGGAGGAATAATCAGGTGCTCAGTATTTAGCTCAAAAATCAAAGTTTTCAGAATTTCTCGAAACCAGGACGACATCATAGAGCTCGTCACCAGGATTCCAACGCAACTTGTTTCATCAAAATCCGAGTTCGTATGAGTAAGTCATGGCATGCTGCCCATTTTCACAAACAGCTAAAAAAATTGCAGAATTGTGACAGGTTGCTGACATGGCAGCCCAGTCAGCAAAAAAGAATCTTTTGGAATATTCTTCAAGTTTTTGCCAATGAGGCTGTGACAAGTGGCACTTTCTAATTTTCTAGTTTGGTCTATGTGGGTGAAATTCTCCTAATGGTTCTAAGGTGGAAATTTCTTTTAATTTAATATGGTCATATATAATATAATATATTATATGAAATATCATATTATATATATTATATTATATATTATATGTATTATTAATTGTATTAGACTAAACCTTAGATGTCCGCGCAAATATCAAACCATAGTTTGGATGTAATAACAAATGCCAAAGGTCCATTGAAATAACATAATACACAAAAATTTTGGAGTATTGGGAGCGGGGTTAGGTTTGAACCCCGAACCTCTGCCCCACAAGCCATCCCGTTAACCAATGGGCCGTGGGAGTGATCGTTGTTAAACCTTAGACAACACATTCATTTAATGCTTGAGCGGTGGGATCGACAGAGCACGGAGGGACCAGCCCCTTCATCATGTAACCTTGCAATATGACCAACGCGAGAGCCAAGCACTAATTGTGCTTATGCATTAATGACAGGAGTTAAACACACTTATCTTTAAGTTAAGCGCGGTTTATTCTGGCAGAAATTCTGGAGGCGCCCCCAAATCTGGCGGAACTTCAGATTTGGTGGAGTTAGCTGGATATCTTCAAGTTTTAGTGGAGGAAAACTCGGGAAATTTCTTTTTTTCCATAAATGGACGCAATATTCGACCAAATTGGGAAAATGAATAGTCAATTTTAGATTATTTTGGCATTCCAGAGACAATGGCATAGGTTTTAGAGGCTGAAAATGACTTCTACATGTGATTTTTCTACAGGGAAGTTCTAGGGAGCCCAAAGCCACTAGGGAAGGAGGTCAATTCTGGACCAAACAAAGTCAATTTTTAGTAATTGGACAGTGATTTTTACATTATTTTTATGTTCTGAAGAAAATAGAACAGGTTTCAGGAGCAATTGAATAAAGTACACAACACTTTTGCCAAATTTGAGCTAATACAAGAGGCCCAAGATATGGACGTTGACCAAGGAGATGTAGCCCAGGAGGGGTGAACTCCATAAAAAACTTTGATGGCTCTGTTTATGGTTTTGTACATGTTAATGTTGTTGTTCAATTCTTACTTATGTTGTTTATTTTTCATTAATTTCAACATAAAACACAAGACACTATCATGTTTTGACACTCACCTGCACCAAAGAAACTAATGCACCATAAGCAAACAAGAAGCAAATAAATTATAATTTTGAACTTGTAATTAGCACAACAAAACTAACATACAGGTTCAGATCAGTTTGAGCCAAACCCCTTAGCCATAAACGCCTCCCCTTGAAGCCAAAATTGATTCTATACCAAATATATGTTTTTACCCCATAGTATTAATTACTGTAAATAGATTCTTAATAAACCAGAAAAGATCCATTGGCAACACACACCTTAACACATATATTTTTATCATGGAAATCCAAATCGGGAAAACCATTAACATTTTTTAATAGATATTATCGTGAACAATATTATAATACAATATATATCCCATTGCATCCATAAAACGTCAATCTATTTGCCCCATATTATAATACAATAATAGTTCCCTAACTAAAACTACAAAAACATGGAATAACCACCTTGCCCCCCAAAACCAATTTTAGCAAAACTTGTGTCCAAAACCACAAAAAATAGTTGCAAAAGCTTGCCTAGTTTTTTTTTGGGAGCACTATCCTGAAATCCTCGCAAGGGGGGATTTTGACCCCTTGTGACCCCCCACCCCCCCACTTGTGCATCACATATTATACAACACACGGTGATAGCCATGCAAATAATATAGCACATACCCAACACTAGTGGTGTTGCAATAATTGTCCTTTATCACCATTTCAAAGGTATATGTATGAATCCTCTTGAAGTGAATCTAATTAATATTCATCTGTTATCATAAAGAGGAAAATTCCTTTTTAAATACATAAGAATGAAAATTAAATAGGTGAGGCGGTGGTATGAAAATGGAAAAAGGTACTCAAAAATGTGTTGGACAGGTGATAAAAGATGCCAATTTGGGTGCCCATCACTAAAAAAATGAGCAAATTACAAAGTTGCATGCAAATTCTAGGTTACACTTACAGATGGGTAACACTTAGTTTGCAATGCAAATAGATCCTTTATTGAGCCCTCATTAACCAAATTATTAATGAAGCATTTCTAATGATTGTCTTGTCATCAAATTTTGGTATAACACCTTAAAGTGCATGCAATATGTCAAGCTTGATTCTCATTTCTTTAAAGGTTTATGCAATACAATTAGGGACATAATGAGTTTGACTTGATAATTTCTCAACTCCATAGCTTTATGTGTAGTAGTTTGGAACAAATATCTAATTTACATGTTGAACTGATTTGATGATCACACAAACAAAATGTAGGGACAAAGTGAACGAGAATGCATGTTTAGAAGGAGAAAATTTCCACTCATTATAATTATAAGAGCCACGTTTACCAAATAATTGTTTGCTATTCATGCCCATTACTTTATGTCTCACGTCTTGTCAAAAGTAGGTTACACTAGAGAAAAAATTCCATAACTTTTTGTGGGTAAAATTGAATAATCAACTAGGTTACAATCCAACTAGTTGGGAGCATTTTTGTATCCCTTGAGAATTTGGGGGCATGGGTGCCATTAGAGCTAGGGTGAAAGCTAATGTGTTATTTACCAAGGGTTATTTGAGAAATGGATTTTAATGAAGCTTTAAGAATCCTTCTGGAACATTGGATTCTTTAATGGGTAATCAATGGAAAAAAGAGTTTTACAAGTAATTTGTTAAGAACCTTGCACCTTAAAAATGATAAGAAATTAATAATTACAGTCCCATTCGAGGGAGGACATCCTTTTACAATTAAAACAATGTACAAGACAATATTTGATGACCCTAAGATTAGGTATCCTCAGTATATATATATATAGGAGACGAAGGGTGCAATTATAATAAAATGGGACCATGAGAGGTTATAACCTACATAACCAAATAACAATATAAATGTCCTAACTCAATATATAGGGCTTAAAAAGGGAATTTATGGTTACATGGGGCTTATATAAGGCTTTACACTTCCTTCCCCTTCAAAGAAGTGTTGCCCCCAATGCTTTCCTATTTTTTATGAACAACTCATCTTCTTATGTTGCTTCTTCTACTGGTAGGTTCTTCCATTTGACGAGGTACTCAATAAATTCCTGGTTTCTTAGCTACTCAGTCCTTGTTTCCAAGATTTATTTTGGTTCTAGAATTGTTCTCCCTTCTTCATTCATCTATGGTATAATATTTTGGATTAGGTTCTTGTCACCGATTTCCTTCTTCAAGCAAAAAAAATAGAATACTAGATGTAAATGTGAAGATGGAGGTGACCCCAATTTGCAATCCATGCCTCCAATCCCCATCAACACCTTATAGGGCCCATAATAATTTGTTGCTAATTTATCATCCCTCTTTTGTTACTTGATGGACATGTATTTATATGTATATAGTCTCACAAGTACTCAAACCCTCACTTGAAATTCTTTGTCATTGTGATGTCGATCTACTTGTTGTTTCATCCTCTTTTGTGTCATAACCAAGTTTTCCTTCAATAGTTTGAGAACCTATTATTAGCGTTGTATATGATCCTATATTGCTTGAGCCTTTATAGTCCCTTTCAACGGTGATGTGATAGATGGAGGATGATGTCGATAAAGTGCTAATAAAGGTGACATTTTTGATGAAATATGGAAGGATGTGTTGTACCACCATTTTTCCAAGGGAAACCATTTGAACCATTGTGATCCATATTTATGAAGGAAAGAAATGAAATACAAATTTTAAAAACAACACAAAGATACAATGAAACATAACTTTAGTTAATAAATAACAATTGTTAAAAATTGTTTACATGCATAAAAGAAACAAACTAGCTCGGACGATGGTAGCTTATATATGAGAAGAGATGTGATGACTACATGCCTTCTAAATTGTGTTATAATTAGGCTCAAAGGATTTTTCATCATCAAGAAATAATGGAAACCCCAAAAAACCAAAAAGCTAACCTTATTAGATGAAGCACCAAACGATTGTGGGCCCCGATGGGGTTAGTTGGAATGTCAACTTCCCGGGGTCGTAACTTTGGGATACGATCTTTTTTTGGTGCGCACGATACCTCGTTAGAAATATCTATCCAAAAACAATAAATTTCGATTGCAAACACAAGGATAATAACCTCTTGTGTTCATGGTTCTCAAAAAACATCGTTTAGGGCCTCAAAACGGATCCAGAATCTCAAGACCCGAAAAATTGGCAAAAATAGAATATTGCCGAAATAGGAAATTGTGATGGAAATTATGAAACTGAAAGGAAGCAATGTTGGGGACCCAAGTGGAATAGGCGGGTGGCCACCAATATCCACCTGGATCACATTGTGTCTATTTATTACATGTATAGCAATGTATATATCCTTCTAAACATTATTCAAAAACTCAATTTACCCATAAAATTGAGGACGGTAAGATGAGTTGTAAGCTAATTGAGTATTCAAATAGTCAAATAATTTAGTTTAAAAATTTCGAGTGAAAATTGGATCTCTATCACTTACAATAATCTTTGGTATTCCATATAGTTTTTGGATTTTTTCCATGAATGCTTCTGCCACTGTACTTCATTTAAAAGGACGAGAAAGAGAGCAAAAATAGACATACTTTGTCATTCAATCTACCACTACCATAATGACACCATTTATTAATTGCATGTACCATTGCCAACATTTCCTTTTCATAGATGGGGTCTAAGTAAATTCTTTCCTTTAAGTTTGCTACTTTGAAAGGAAAGGGACGTTCCTTATTGCATCAAAACTGCTCCAATGTCATGGCCCAAGAAGGTTTTTGTGAAGTCAGGTGTTTCAAAGATGGGGGTTGCACGCATAACCTCTTAAAGTTTTTTAAAATCTTTGGTTTCTTCTTTAGTCCAATAATATGCTTTTTTTCTTCAATAATTTTGTTAGAGGTGTTTCTACTTGAGCATAATTATTGAAAAAATTACGATAATATCTTGTCTCTTCAAGGTATTGGGTATTGGTTATTCCCTCACATGTTTGATTTTTTTAGGATCCACCTTAACACCCTCGTGTGATACAATATGACCCAAATATTCCACCACTTGAAACAACAAGGCACACTTGGAAGTATTTTCATATAGTTATTTTCCTTCCAATATGTTAATACCATATCAACATGTTGTACATGATCTTCCCAAGATTTGTTATAGATTAGTATGTAATCAAAATAATATTAATACAAATTTTCTAAGGAAGGGTTTGAAAATAAAATACATCAATCGTTGAAATGTTGAAGGTGCATTTGTAAGTCCAAATGGCATAACCAAAAACTCATAATGACCTTGAGGTGTTGTAAAGGTTGTTTTGCGACTGCCTTATTGTCTCATTCTAATTTGATGATATCTAGAATGGAGATCGAACTTAGTAGAGAAAATTGCTCGATGCACTTCGTCCAATAACTCATTAGTGGTAGTAATAAGAAACTTGTCTTTGGTTGTCATTTTGTTGAGCTATCTGTATAACACCATGAACCACCACCACTAATGAAGACAAAACACTCTACCTAGGTTGAATGATTCAATCCTCTAACATTTCTCAATATCACTCTTATGTGGATGTGGATACTTGTAAGGCCTAATGTTAGGTGGTACACTTCTTGGTTGGCAATGAAGAACATGGTCGTGATCTTGGCAGGTGGAATAACCTTACACATATCTCCAAATACCTTAGAACAAATGTTGATAACTTTCTGGAGATCCAATGGAGGAGAGGATATAGATATTTGAACCTCTAATGAACACAATTGTTCAATTACACCTTGGTGTCCCTTTTTTAGAAATTTTTTGTGTGTGATTAGAGCTTATTTCTTTACTGGGTTTCCTTTAGATACCTTTAAGCTCAATTTCCTTTCCTCATAAGGAGAATATTATGAAAATATCATGAAAATTAAGGGCCATTATTCCCAATGCTTTTAACCATTCGACCCCTAATACAACATCAACACCACCCCTTTGGATTGTAGTCATGGGAATATCCAACTAATACTACTCCATATTAAGCTTAATATTATGGCACTTCCATGAAAAATTTATGGTACCTCCATCTACAATCATTACTTGAAATTCTAATGCTAGATATACATAGAAATTAAGAATTTTTACCAATTTGTAATTAATGAAGTTATGGGTACTACTTAAATAAATCAATATTGTTACTTTTTCTTTTTGATACACCCTTATGTTTGAAGGGTTTGTGGAGCATTGATGCTGACTAATATGTGACAAGAGATTATTGGAGTAGTCTCTTCTAGATATAGATCTTATGATGTTCCACTTCTTGATCTTTTTCATCTTCATAATCTATCTAGAAAATTTCTTCTTGTTACATATATGCCCCTTACTATACCTACTATTACAGTTTAAACATAGTCCCTTTGCTCTTCTTTCATCCATTCATTGATGAATCAGCCTTGTTGGATTAGGAGGTGGAGCATGATTTTCTCTATAGTTATTCATGACCAATTTCTAGTGGCCATATTTTTACTTTCAACTTTTCTGACCAAACTGAAAGCATGCTCTAGAGATTTAGGTTCAAATATATGCACCTCATGTTGGAAGCTTTCCTTCAAAGTTCTCATAATTAAGCCTAACAAATTATCCTCTAAAACATTATTTACCCCGAGACTGAAAATTTGGAATTATTGAATGTGCTCTGTAACTAGAATTTTTTATCGAATATTTACCAATTGACTAAATAATGCATTACTCTTAATATCCCCATAATGTGCTTTCAATTCCTTTGAAAAATGGACCAAGATACATTCGAATCCTTTTTCCTTTCGCAAAGCCATTGATACCATGCATGTTGGTCTTGTTCTAAAAGCGTGGATGTAATATTTACCTTTTGTAAGGATACCACTTGGTTTAGTTCAAAGTATTTCTCCATTTAAAATATCCATGTTATAGGATCATTATCATCAAATTTCCTCATATTGATCTTCAAAATGTAGCAGTTCCTTGGTGCTGACTTGAAGCCTTGATGATGTGAATCTTGGATTGAAAATTAATGATTATGGTTATGTGATTCAACACTTTTTCTCTCAAATTGTGATAATATATTTCCCATAGGTGACTGAGTTTCAACACAATGGTTCTCCTTATTTTTTGATTTCCTTGGATCTCAATATACTTTTCAAGAAACCTCTCCAAGAGAATATTTTCCATGGTATTCATAGATTTTTGTATTTATTCCTCATTTTATTCATCTTCTATTCCATTTCATCCATAAATTCTATTCTAAACTTTTCTCGAGAACTTGATAAATCCACCTTTCTCAACATACTACCATCCATTTCATTAACTTACTTCTCTAATTGAGAGAGCCTAAATCCTAAGTATTTACTTTCTCCATGAGTCCAAGATGAGCCCGTAGGAGGTTTAATTGGTGTAACATATTTCTTTGGAGATATTTTGAAAAATAAAAATAGTAATCCTCTTTATCACAACTTTCAGTCACCAAAAGAAAATTGGATCTTCTAATCAAAAAAATTTCACTTGTAAGTTTTGTACCTTGAAAACCTCAATTTGGAGAGTATTTGGATATATCTTTGAGATTTGAGCCCTTATGAATCTGAAACTTTGGTTTGAGATAATTTGATATGTCTTTATGTAATTCCACAAGTGTGACCAAAATTCGATGAGTGAAGTGAAAGTTATGGTAACTTTCCCAAAACTTGTTGATTTTTGACCTCTTCCCACAAGAAAACTTGTATAACATACCACATGTCAAATTATTCAAATATAATTCTAAAAATTCTATCTAAGGTAATTTTGTATCTATCCCAATATCCATAAATATTTCAATGTCTTAAAAGAAGTTATAGCAAAAATACCAAGCTAACATATTTGAAACTAATTTCATGATCCTTCACAAACCTTAAATTCCCAGAGTATAACTCCAAAAGTATAGATAAAAAAACTATGAAATATGAATCAAATGGTCCCTATGATATCTCTTCAATGTTCTCCAAGTTTCATTGTCTAGAACCTCCCAAAAAATAGTTATAACAAAAATGCCAAACTGACATGTTTGAAATTCATTCCAGGAGCATTCAGGAACATTGAATTTCCTAAAGAATATCTCTGAAAGTATATCAAATTAATATATAAAATTTGAACCAGATATCACTGATATTTCTCCTCAATATGATCCAAGTTTTACAATATAAAACCTCCCCCCCAAAAAAAACATATAGTGAAGAGACCAAACTAACCTGTTTGAAACTTATTTCAGGAGCATTCGAGAACCCTAACTTCCTTAAAGGATATCTCCAAAAATATAGCGAACCAAGATATAAAATTTTAACTAGATCTTCTCCTACATTTCTCCTCGATATTATACAAGTTTCACCATCTGGAACCTCCTAGAAAAAAAATTATAGAAAAAATTTCAAAATTACCCATTTGAAGCAGTAAAACCCTAGGATCGCGAGCTTTGATACCAAATGTTATGAAACTTTCACTTTAAAATGATAATAAACTAATAATTGTAGTCCTCTTTGAGGTATAAAATTCCTAATGCAATGAATATAATGTAGAAAATATGATTTGATGATCCTAAGACAAGGTCTCCTTAGTGTGTGTGTGTGTAGGAGACAAAGGGTACAATTCTAATAAAATGGGACCACGAGAGGTTCTATCCTACATAGCAATATAACAATAAAAATTTAATCACTCAATATATAAGGCTTAATAAGGGGTATTAGGGTTACATGGGGCTAATATAGGGCTTTACATAATCTCTCTTTGAATTATCTTGTGAACTCCCTCAAGGGTTTAAGTTAGAATCACCTTTTTCTTTTGAGTATTTGGAAGGCCTAGTAAACCCTCAAGCACTTCTTTTTCTAAAGAGAGTTCTATCACTTAGAAATGACCAATTTTTCAATTAGCATTGTCTTTGGTGATTTTGGTTGATATTATTTGAAGGAAATTTGTCAGCCAAATCCTCTTAGTTCTTAGAATTGAAATTTTTTTGGGAAAGTAATTCACTTTTAGTGATTTATTTGATGACATATCTAAGAATTTGATCCCTTTGGCCAATCCTAAAAAGAAATTTTTGTTAAAAAATGTTGATGACTTTGTCGTGGATAAGATTTAAAGGTTCATCCTTGATGATATTGTATTAAATCTTGGACCTTCTAGCATCTTGTACATGGAAGAATGGGGAAATTCCATTGATTTCTTCAAATACAAGTTGACCATGGATGAAAAATGGCTCCACTTCAACCCATTCCTTAAGGGAGCCAAAGTGCACAATGTGGCAATTGAAATCCAAACATAAGACACAATTATGTCACTTAAGAAACACATGGAAACCTATTCCTCAACCCCCTCTTCACCCACCAAAAAAAAAATAAAAAAAAAAATCCCTTAGAGTTTAATGGTGGGGGTACTCATATTGAGAGAAGATTGGTACTCCTATGGGTGAGAAGGCCATTTTGTGGGTGAGTCATAACCCTGAAATACTTTTTCAAGTTTTTTTTCTTACTAGGGATGTTTAGGCCTAGATAGAATCTTTATGTTAATATTAGTTACTTACTTCCCTTTCATGTTGGGTTGCTTGTTCATAGCCTACCTTTGGTCATAGAGTTTCAAGGTGATTAGATGCTTATTACAATTGAAATTCTATCTTGGATTTAAACACAAATAAATGATGTTTTATTTAATGATGTTGTTTCATCTCATAACTTATCTTGGTATAATATAACATTGGTTTCTGCCAGTGATATTGATTATTATTAGAGCCAAAGGCATGCTCAAGATTGAGCATTTGCAACAAATCTGAATCATTGGAATGTGATCCCATGCATTATGAACAAAGTGCCTCCCAACTCACTTGGTTTGCTTTTCTTATTGATTCCACATGGGCAACCTCCTCAACTTGGCTCTTTTAGGTCAAACCATAGGAACCCCTATAATAGGACAAGACAATAGGTTTAAGTGGTGGTAGTGTTCACAAAAATTTGACCCCTAGGCCATTTTGTGTTGATATATAGTTTCTTGTACTAGCACTTGTTACATCTTAGGACCTAAGCCCTTAAAGTCACTAAATGACAAATGGTTCGGATATTGTGATACTCATTGATGCAAATCCTCCTGCCATTGGATGGGGCAAGGCCCCAATAGGCCACCAACTATTTCCTCCCACCATTGTTTGGGTCATATGCTAGTGTTTATTGCTTGGGCATATTCCCTTTGTTTTATGTTTTTTTGTGACTATAATTGGGAGTCTATGATGGAGGGTGTTTTGGCTAAGCCACCCCCAATTTTTGAGTTATGGACTTGCTAGTGGAGGCTATGTTAGCAACCCACCTTTTGCATCAAAGTACGTACATATTTCTAATTAATATAGTTTGAAGAAAGCTTCAATTCAAATCATTAAGCAATATACATGAAGAAATTACAAAATGTGCTTTACTACTTTACTCAAACTCAATGACTATCTCTTTAGCATTATGGCAAGATTGTCTAACTAACTTGATGTTCTTTGTGGCCCTCTTAGCCAAATAATTACCCAATGAATTACATCTTTACCATAAAGGCATTGCTAAAATCGAACGAACCAAATCCAACTCAAAAGATATAAAATTAGAGGAAACATACATTCTAGATACCTTAAATTGGTCTCGAAGCACAAAAAATCCCCTTACACGTAGTATGCAAACTCAACAAATTGATTTTACGAGTGAAACAATGCAAAATTGAAATATGCTAGAATCCAATGTAAAAAACATAAGAAAAAAAACTTAAATAAAATATAGTTAGTATTTTATCCTATTTCTTTATTTAAAATTAGACTTTTATTCATATTCCTCAAGTGCAACTAATATTCTTCATAGTTATAACATCATAATTGATTCCATGTCCACATGTCATTTTGAATCCCCAATTAACATTTTCATCATTATTGTAACAACCATGCACATATAACTTTGCCTTCATGCTGACTACATGTTATGTAACCAGCTCCAAAAATAGAAGAAAAGAGATTTAAACGCCTTAGAAATGAGCCACTTCGAGGGGGCAACCTCCAATACATTACATAAATGAACAATTCTTGGATGATACAATTCACAAAACCTCCTTTCTATATATAGGAGTCCATGGGGCCATAATGCAATCCTAGTGGGCCACAATGTAATCCTAGCCGACCTAACAATAATAATTTAAGGGCACAATAATAACAAAATGGGGGTTACAAGGGTACAATAATAACAATAAGGGGTTTACACTAACAATAATAAGGGGCTATACCAGTGATATAGGGACCTAACATGCCCCTCTCCTTCAAAAAAGTGTTGTCCTCAACACTTGAGTAGCTCCGGGTGCTTCTGTATAAAATTCTCATCCTCCCATGTAGAATCTTCAGTGGGTAAGTTCTTCCACTTGATGAGATACTCTGAAATTGATCGATTCCGTAGTTGTCGAGTTCTTGTTTCCATTACTGCTTCAAGTTCCAATATGATTTTCCCTTCCTCATCAAGTTCTGGCAATACTGTTTGAACTGGAAGATTTTCACCTATAACCTTCTTTAAGCATGAAACATGGAAAACTGGATGTACTCGCGAAGAAGCAGGAAGCTCCAATTTGTATGCCATAGTACCAATCTTTTGCAACACCTTGTAAGGACCATAGTACTCTGGCGATAATTTATTATCCTTCTTTGCTTGCTTGAGGGACATTTGTTTGTATGGTTGTAGCCGTAAAAATACCCAATCTCCTACATCAAAACTTCTCTCGCTACGATGTTGATCTGCCTGTTGTTTCATTCGATTTTGTGCCAAATTCAGATTATCCTTTAAGAGTTGGAGAACTTCTTGCCGATGCTCGATGTGATCTTCCACTGCTTGAACCTTCGAATTTTCCCTTAAAGATGATGTGATGGATGGTGGATGATATCCATAAAGTGCCATAAATGGGGTCATTTTTGCTGCAGTATGGAAGGAAGTGTTATACCACCATTCGGCAAGAGGTAACCACTTGACCCATTGTGTTTGTTTATCAGATACAAAACAACGAAGATATCCTTCCAAACATTTATTTACTATCTCAGTTTGACCATCAGATTGAGGATGATAAGATGAGCTACGAGCTAATTGAGTACCCAAACAAGAAAATAAATCCGTCCAAAAATTTCCAGTAAAAATGGGATCTCTGTCACTCACAATAACCCTTGGGCTTCCATGTAGCTTTTGAATTCTGTCCATAAATGTAGTAGCAACTGTACTTGCTTTAAATGGATGAGATAATGTACAAAAGTGTGCATACTTGGTAAGTCTATCAACTACCACCATGATGACACTCTTTCCTTCGGACTTAGGTAAACCTGTGATAAAATCCATTGAAATCTCCTCCCCACGTTGACTTGGAATGGATAAAGGTTGTAGAAGTCCTGGGGTCTTAATTGTTTCCACTTTATTCTGCTGGCAAACCAAACATTCCGCCACAAACTTTCGAATATCAGATTTAAGGCCATCTCAAAAAAATTCTTTCTTCACCCTGTGGTAAGTTTTTAAAAATCCTGAGTGTCCTCCTAAAGGAGAAGTGTGCAATTCCAGAAGAATCTTTTGTTTTAGTTGGGAATTCTTACAAAGATATAAGCGATCTTTGTACCATAAGGAATCATTTTTCCAACTAAATGTATCAGATGTACTAGGATCTTGCCGCAACTTTTGAATGAGTGTCCATACATCTTTGTCCTTCTTCCATTCATCTCTTGCTTTGGTTATCCAATCTGGCTGGATAATAGAAATGGCACAAAGCAATGCTTCCACCTCTTCATTCTTTCTTGAGAGTGCATCTGCAACAACATTAAGCTTTCCTTTTTTGTAGATTATTTCAAAGTCATAACCCAACATCTTCGTGACCCATTTTTGCTGCTCTTCTGAAGATAGTCTTTGTTCCAAAAAGTGTTTAAGACTATCATGATCAGTTTTTACCTTGAAGTGTCTTCCCATTAGGTAAGTTCGCCATTTCTTAGTGCATGTAGTATTGCTAACATTTCCTTCTCATAAATAGGTTTCTGTAAATACTTTCCTTTGATTGGACGACTTTCAAAAGCAATGGGTCTTCCTTCCTGCATTAAAACTGCACCAATTCCATTTCCTGAGGCATCACATTCCACAATAAAGGTTTTTGTGAAGTCTGGTGTAGCTAAGACCCGTGCTAGGCACATTGCCTCTTTAAGATGTTCAAAGGCCTTAGTTGCTTCAGGAGTCCATGAAAATGCATCTTTCTTCAATAATGTTGTTAGAGGTGCTGCCATTCTCCCATAATTCTTAACAAACTTGCGATAATACCCTGTTAACCCGAGAAATCCTCGCAACTGCTTTATGGTTGTGGGGACTTTCCATTCCTTAATGGCTTTTATTTTGTTAGGGTCTACCTTAACACCCTTGTGAGATACAATATGACCCAGATATTCCACCTCTTGTACTCCAAAGAAACATTTGGATGTTTTTGCATATAATTGTTTCTCCTGCAATAGTTTGAGCACCCTCTCAACATGTTCAACATGATCCTTCCAAGACCTGCTGTAGATTAGTATATCATCAAAAAATACTAGCACAAATTTTCTAAGGAAGGGTTTGAAAATGGAATTCATCAACCCTTGAAAATGTAGAAGGTGCATTGGTAAGGCCAAAAGGCATGACCAAAAATTCATAATGACCCTCATGAGTTCGAAATGCTGTTTTTGGAATATCTTCAGTCTTCATTCTAATTTGATGATATCCTGAACGAAGATCCAACTTGGTAAATAAATTGCTCCATGTAATTCATCAAATAATTCATCAATCACAGGAATGGGAAATTTGTCTTTAATGGTGAGCTTATTGAGCTCCCTATAATCCGGACACATTCACCATGATCCATCCTTCTTGTGTACCAATACTACAGGAGCAGAGAAAGAACTTTGACCGGGTTGAATTATACCCGCCTCTAACATTTCTGCAATCATACGTTCAATTTCGCTCTTTTGGAAGTAAGGATATCTATAAGGCCTGATGTTTGGAGGAACACTTCCCGGAATCAAATGAATAGCATGATCATGATCACGAATAGGTGGGAGTCCTTTGGGAGTTTCAAACACCTTGGAATGATTGTCCAAGACTTGTTGGAGATCTCCAGAAATAGATGATTTTGATGTTGGAACTTCTAGTGAGCATAATTGTGCAATTACGCCTCGTTGTTCTTTCTTTAGAAGCTTTGTCATGACATTAGAGCTTATTATCTTTCCCGGCTTCCCGCAATACCCCGTAATTCGACTTCCTTTCCTTCTGGAAAAAAAAATTCAAGAAAAGTTCTTGAAAATTAAAAGCTATCGTCCCCAAAGATTGTAACCATTGTACTCCTAGTACAACATCAGCACCTCCCATAGGAATGGAAAGCATTGGACTAGTCAATACATATTCCCCCATGGTTAGCTTGATATTATGGCATTTCCCAGAGCAATTTATAGTTCCTTCATTTGCAACCATCACTTGACATTCTGGTGCTGGGTATAGGAAACAATTTAATTCCTTGGCTACCTTATAATGAATAAAATTATGGGTGCTACCTGAATCAATCAACACTATTACTCTTTTCTTCTTTATATGTCCTTCTATCTTGAGAGTTTGAGGAGTGGTAATTCCTGCCAGTGCATTACACGATATGGTCGGATTCATTTCTTCTTCTTCTAGGGGTGGTTCCTCGTGTATATCCTCTTCTTGTTCATTTTCTTCTTCTTCTTCACAATCTATGTAAAATAATTTCTTCTCAGCACACTTATGACCTTTAGTGTATTTGCTATCACAACCGTAGCAAAGCCCTTTTGCTCTTTTTTCTTCCAATTGTTGTGGTGTCAACCTTGTAGGTTGTGGAAATCTAGGCATAGCAACACTTCCTTCTTTATAGAATTGAGTGGTAGGTTTCCTTGTCGCCATAATTTTACATTCAACTTTTCTTGCCAACCTGAATGCCTTCTCCAATGAATCAAGTTCCAAAACGCGAACTTCATGTTGGATGTTATCCTTTAAAGTGCCTAGGAAGAGATCAATCCTGTGTTCCTCTGTAAGATCAGTTACCCTTATATTCAATTTTTGGAAGTCCTCAATGTGCCGCCCCACTAAACCCTTTTGTTTGAGATTTATCAATTGGGTAAAGAAGGTGTTGCTCTTTGTATCCTCATAATGTGCTATCATTTCCTCCGTAAAAATTGACCAAGTGACAATTTTTTTACGGGAGCAAAGCCATTTATACCATACAAATGTATTTTGTTCTAAATGTAAAGTTGCAATGCGTACCTTTTGTGTGTTTTGCACGTTATGGAGATCAAAATATTGCTCCATCTGTAGTATCCATGTTACAGGATCCTTTCCATCAAACTTCCTCATATCCATTTTTAGAATATGGTGGTTCTTCCCGCCAACATTCGAGTTTATGAAATCACAATTAACATTTATTTTGTTCTCATCAGGAGGTTCTTCTCCTATATTTCCGCCATTAGGAATCATTTCTGGTTTTAAGTTTGTCATCAAGCCTTCCATGTATGCTTTTAGATCACTCTTCATGTTTTCCATGTTGTCTTTCATGTCATCCATCTTAGCTTCCACGCCATCCATTTTAGCTTCCATGCCTTTCTTCAAATCGTCCATCTTCACTTCCATGCCTTTCTTCAAAACTTCCATTTCATTTTTTGTTGCTCTTTGCGAGAGTGAAAACTGTTGCATTTGCTCTTGTAATTTTGATAGATCATGTTGCAATTCTTCATTTTCATGAGTCATAGTAGAGCCTTCTGAAGGCTTAATGGGTGTTGAATTCTTTTTAGGGGCCATTTTAGAATCCAATATTGATATCTATTCTACAAGATGCCCTTGGAATCAATTCAACTTGATTCTTCAAACAAGACTTATGCAATTCGGAAAAAAAATACACACCTTTTACCAGCTTTGAGGAGCTCGATATTGAAATTGAATTATCTTCAGAATTGAAAATTCTGATATCCCAATTCATTTGTAGTAGCCCTCCGACCCTCCAAGCTTCTTTCAAATCTATAGTCCGACCTCGATTTTGATCTCCAAGACAAACTTGTGTCCAATCTCCCACAATGACCTAATTCTGGACTGGTTCAGTAGAGCGAACTTGTACGACTTGCCACGTGTCACTGTTTTGTCCTTTGTCTCTGAAATTGATAGCGAAGAAACTACAGGCTGTGTACTTGTGACCAATTTTGACGGCACTCCAATCCAATATTCAGAGAGAGAGTTATTGAACTTTTCCCACGATCACCTCTTTGAGATGAAATTCAGGAGCCTGAAAAAGCACTACCTTCCACAGATCATATCTCCAAAAATATTGCGAACCAAGCTCTGAAATTTTTTGATGAATTTCCTCAGGATTTCAGCTTCGCACCATATGAATTTCAGATTCTGAACCTTCGTAGAAAAAAAATTATAGCGCAAATGCCACGATGACCTGTTTAGGAGCCTGAAAAAATACCTGACTTCCACAGATCATATCTCCGAAATTATTGCGAACCAAACTCTGAAATTTTTATACAAGCTTCCTCAGGATTTTTTCTTCGCACCCTAAAAATTTCAGCTTCTGAAACTTCGTAGAAAACAAGTTATAGCGAAAATGCCACGATGACCTGTTTGGAGCAGCGAAACCCTAGAATCCAAAGCTCTGATACCAAATGTTGTGTAACCACCTCCAAAAATAGAAGAAAAGAGATATCAACGCCTTATAAATAAGCCACTTCGAGGGGGAAACCTCCAATACATTACATAAATGAACAATTCTTGGATGATACAATTTACAAAACCTCCTTTCTATATATAGGAGTCCATGGGGCCATAATGTAATCCTAGTGGGCCACAATGTAATCCTAGCCGACTTAACAATAATAATTTAAGGGCACAATAATAACAAAATGGGGGTTACAAGGGTACAATAATAACAATAAGGGGTTTACACTAACAATAATAAGGGGCTATACTAGTGATATAGGGACCTAACACTACATCACTTGTCATCCACACTCATCCCACTCACCATCTCCTATGCTTTGTTCTATCACGCATTTCTCTCCTACTTACTTGCACTCTTTCATTAAATACTTGTGCCTTATCTTGATCACACTTTCTTAATATGCCTACCTTTTGTACACTATCCTTTATGTTACTTTCCTCCATACTTTACCAATCCTCAAGAACACTAGTTTATATCCTAAGCATGCACCACAAATGACTTAATCTCTATTGTTCTTGGACTCTTCAATTTCATGCGTCCCATCGGTTAGTTAAATGATAAAATAGGTTTACAAAATAATCCGACGGATATATACATCGAGGAACCAAAACTGAAAACTTTTAAAGTCAACCTTAAAGTACAAAATACCTATTTTTTTGTGAATAGTCAACTTAAAGTACAAAATACTTAAATTTTTGTGAATAGTCACGTAAAATCCAAAGCCTTCAACCTATGGCTACTCTAAGGTCAACAACTTTTATGTAAAGGTGATGAGATACCAACCTTGGCACTATGCTTTGAAAAGTTTCAACACCATGTGAACCCACAAATTTCCAAAATTCACAAGGTGCAATTTTCATATTGGAAACCAACCAAAGTAAGAAAATCAAGAAAAAAAAAAAGGGAGGGAATTAAACACGATGTATTTATTATTTATAAATGTCAGGAAAATAAGTTTTATTCGGTCAAATGATTTATTTGACGAAATGCTTTGGAAAGTCAAGTTTTTGTTGTACAATGTCGATAATATATTGTTCGTTGTATTCAAGGGTTTATTCTCAATAATATTGTGTTGAAGTTGGCTTTCTAGTGCCCTCGCATGGTATTGATATTTGAAAGATCGGGTTATTTTTCGTTTTAAGATTTATGTTGATAATGGGTTAGCAATGATTTTACTCTAAGCCCTTATTTGAAGAGATATTAAGAAAAGTATAGTCACTAAAATCCAAACACAAGACATGATTATATTGTGTTACAAGATATGATTATATTATTTAAGTAATATAACTAAATTTAAATAATATTTCCCTAAAATTTGATAGTGGTTTTTTTTGTTGATAGAAGATTTAAGATTGATTTAAGTTGGTTTTATTATTTTTATTTTATTTTGATCAAGTCAAAATGTTAAACAGTACAACATCTGTAGGAGGAAATTTTACATAAAATATAATGTAGTCTAAAAACCCCACAAATTAGTCTAGAAATAATGAAAATTGTGACAAGATTATGAAAAAATTGGATATATATATATATATATATATATATATTAAATTACCTAATATTTGTTACCACTCTCACCTAGTAAAAAGTGGTAAGGGTGGGGGAATTACTAATTAAAATGTAATATTATTACATTTTATTTGAAATTTCCCATCACCCAGCCTAAATATTACATTCTTAATATTTCCCCTCATTACTGCTAATTATGGGCATACTCTAACTTATAGAGGAAATTGACTTTTTCCACGGGGCTTGGTAAAACAATTTCAAGAAAGAATGTGATTTTTTGTTGTTTAAAATGCATTTTTGAATGTATAAATGGATTCAACACCCTGGAAAACCCCTTGGGCACTCACATTCTACAGATTAAACAACTTAAACTTAAGTTTTTAAAAATCTCTATATGATTTTTAACATAATTTGGTCTATAAGCTAGACTACACTGTAATTTTATAGTTGAGTTTGTTTACTTTTAAACTTCAAATATAAAGAAAAATTACAGTAAAAAGTTGACAATTGAAGGGAAATATTGAATAAAATGTAATATTATAGTATTATATTTTACACAATATTTCTAGCAACCTAGTAAAAAGTAAATAAAGGTAGGCACAAATATTAGATAAAATGTAATAATTACATTTTACGTAGGCATAAATACTAGATAAAATGTAATGATTACATTTTACTTAATATTCCCCCCACAACCTCCCCTCACCCCACTTTCATAGTTAAGCTTATTCATTTATAAACTTACCATCCTAGATCCATGAGAGCTCTATTTCTATATCACATTATTACACATAAATTAAAAGAATATATTACATATATTATATTAAAGTGATTCTCAAAGAATCCATTAGAATGAAGAAGCTTCTAAGCATATATACACATTATGAATTGATTCATTCAATGATATAAACAAAACTTACAAAAAGGCATAGGGTCATAAAGAGATCCATACAAATGTTTTATCTTTACAAGCTACATGGATTCAACACCATCATTTTTTATAACTAATTATGTATATAAATATAACATCAAACTAAGATGGATATATACTAGTTTAATTTCCCCCTTAAATAAGTTATATTCAACATGAATACCATGTGTCATTTTTATTTTTATTTATTTTTATATTATTTACATTTTATACAGTTATTTTTATTTTATTTTCATCTAGTTAAAATATTTACATTACATTAAGTTACACATCTCTACCATATTTTAATTTTATTTTTACCAAGCCAAAATGTCTACATTACACATTTGTGACATATTGGGCTAGAGAGCACCTCTCAACCCAATTTAAAAAATAAAAACACTATATTATATTTTAAAACAAAAATATTATATTATATTTTAAAACAAAAATATTATTTTATATTTTAAAATAAAAATATTATATTCCAAATCTAGAGTCCAAAAACTACCAATGCCAAATTAACTATTTTACTATGATTATTAGTTTATTTGATTTAATTTTAATTTAATGTTTATGTAATTTAATCCAGTCAAAATGTTAAATAAAACACGAGAACATGAGAGGCAATACATTACAACATCTCTACCATACTAGCAATACATTACAACTTCTCTACCATACTGGGCTGGAGAGTGCCTTCATGTAGTGGGGGAGTGGGGGAACTTGCCTCTAGACTCAATTATCCAAATAGTGGAGGAGGTGTAATTGTAAAACACTTCTTATTTTTGTTTCTTATTGGTATGTTTGGGCCTAGGTAGAATCCATATGTTAGCATTACTTGCTTGGTTCCTTTCCTAGTGAGCCACTTTCCTTTCCTAAAGGGCCACCTTGTGTAGGATTCACTTTAGATTGCATAAATGCTTATTGATGCTGAAGCTTTGTTTTGGACTTGGAATAAAAGAAGTGAATTTTTGTTTAATGATATTGTTTCCTTGCATAATTTCTCTTGTATGACAAACCATTTATTTGTGCCAACTTATTAATGTGAATTACTTTGTAGACTTTAAAGGTATGGTTCAAGATGGAGCATTTGCAACAACTCTTCAAGTATTTCCACAAGGCCTTTCTAACCCCTTTGGTCTATTTGGTTTGTCAAACTCACAAGGGCCACCTCAACTTGGCTTCCTTTGGTGAATCCATAAATATATCTCATCATAAGGTAGGATAGGGGGTTTGTTAGCAATTATATTGCTCATGTAGTATGACTTATAGGCCTCCCCACGTTGACAAACATGCCCCACACTGGCACTTGCTATCTCACAAAAGACTTAAGCCCCCACAACCATTCACTGATGGGTGGGACCCCATGGTACTCATTGATGCAAATCCTCCCCCAAATGGATAGAGTAAGGCCCTAATGTCCATGACCAACCTGATTAGATTGTAGGCTCGTCATATTCTCTGTGTTTTATGTTTTGATGACTATGACCAAGACTATATATTTTTTGGCATAAACTATCCTTGATTTTTTGAGTTTGGACTTGGCAGTAGAACTTGTGTTGGCAGCCCATCCATTTTTGTATTAAAACCTACACATATTGCAAATTAATAGTAAATGAAATCTCGATTCAAAATATAAATCAATATACATGTAGAAATTACAATTTGCACATTAACATCTTATTCAAGCTTAATGACCAACCACTCAATAACAATAATATTAGTTAATTAACTTAATCTTTTTAATTACCCTCTTATTTAAATAAATAATTAAAAAAACTACAAGTTTTACAATAAAACTAAAAACATCACTGAAATTCAATTAAATAAATCCAATTAAAATACTTATAAAATATTTAAATTTAAAAAATCCTAAAATACATTTATAAAACACAATCTTAACCATTCCATTTTAATTTTATATTATTCCATAATTCTGCAACCAACATACTTTCCTCTTAAACTTTGGCAACTAACCATCTTTAGTAAGGTCGCTTGAAGTCCAAATCCTTTATCGTACAATTAATCGAAAGAATTGAAAGGATTGTGGGCAAATTTCTAATTATGGTTAATTTCATAATTTATATAGATTTAAAAAATAAAAAATAAATGGAGAAGTATTGTATTTTTTAAAAAGTGCAATCTAAATAGGTTAGATTATATTTGTTTGGAAAATAATTGTTTTTTAGAATTTTGATGAAATTTATTAGAATTTTTTGGAAATTTAGATTACAATTGTCAAATTTCAAATAGTAATGAGTATTAAATGGACTATTCAAAAATCAAGAGAAATTAGTCAATTATATTACTATCATGGAAATGATCATAGTTGAATGACTTAGTTGAATGGCTAGTAGCACCCTGTCTCAAAATGGAAGCAAATTGAGAACATCCAAAAACTTTTGATCATGAACAAGTTCAAAATAAAAAGTTTTGTACCTTATGAGATAATGTTGAGTGAAACAGGAGCAACTCCCATCTAAGCAATTGTTATGGTGAGTGTCTACTCAACTTAGTGTTCCTAAATTGATGTCATAAATTGTCAACCAGGGCTAGTAAACTGTTGAAGTGAAGTGCACCATATGTGCCTAGGTATCTTATTCCTACTTCGTTGTGCTTAGTGTTTTTCTAGAGTTTTTGGTTTTGTGTTTTTATACTAAGGGGAAAAGAACTGAATTGCTAGCAAAGAGAAGTTACTGATCACACTAAAACATAATAAAATCTACTCTAAACTATGAATGGCACCTAAGAACAGAAAATGCTAATCCACAGATTGTAAAGCTAATAAGAAAAGTAACTCATAACATTAAACTCAGTCCAATTCATTTCATTAGAGGTATGTTGGAACAAACTGAGAAAATGATTAGTTTGATGCAATGAGGTTCTCTTTAGTAAACAACAACTTAAAATATTACAGAGAAAATCTCATTCGTTGTTAGAAATTTGTTGGAACATTTTGAGAAAAGATTATCTGCAACATAGTAAGGAACCCTATGCTAAAATAACTTATGACACTAGAATTAACTCATTCTGCAACTCAAAATGTTACTATTAAGCCTCGTTCAAAGGTTAGAGATCTCTTGGAACAACTTGGGAGAAAGGTTGTTTGTAAAATTATGAGAAATTGCAGAACAATCAAGAGCTCAAAATGATATAACTAATTCTTGTTCATATGATAATGATATGTTAGAAGAAGTTAAGAACAAGAGCAGCTTATAAAATAATGAGTGTCTTTTAAGTCTAATTAACAGGACTAAAATGCAATTAACTAATAGAATTGAAATGCAATGAACAAAACTGAACTAAAATGCAATTAACTCAAGAGTACTATAGCTATATCTCATTCACGCATTAGTGATATATTGGAACAGCTCATGAGAACAAGATTGACTGTAATATTCGATGTAAGTAAATGACATAAGTATGATGCAAGAGGATAAACTCATAAAACTGCCTAAGTTAAGAACAAAACAGAGTTAAAGGTCACTTATCTTAGAAAATATGCACAAAGCCTTTCGGACAGTAGGGGCCCTCTACCATTAGATTAGCACACGAATTCTTGACTCCTTAAAGTTGCTTCAGATCATGCATCAAAGTTATACTTTTTTCATTAAAGGAAAAACGCTCAGAAACAGAGAATCACAATCTCTGAGAACTAACAACAAAACATCAACTAACTGTTTCTCGGTTCACTGAGTTATTTTAATAAGCAAATACATAACTTTCATTGAGAAAAAATAGGCATAGGTGTCTTTTATAATCAAAATCGAACTATAACTCCTGTTGAGGACTCGTATTTTGCTGAAGACACCTGCAGAGTCCTTATCCTTGTAGAAGTCTGCTTCTTGGTTTTGGCTTTGTCCACGTGCATAACCACTTTCAGATTTTTGCTCAGCCTTCGTAGAGGACAAGGAATGATGTAGGAGAGTTTTGGAATTTAACCAAATGCGCCTTTCCCTCAAATGACACCTGTAACCTGTGTAAACATAAAGATGGCTACGGAATATGCGACTAGCTACAGAATGACTGCATTCTGTAGCTAAGTTTGCTCAAAAATCACTATGACAACAAAACCACAAAAGTATAATAAGTCAGTCATTGCATGCATTCTTAAAGTGATTTTAATCATTCCTATTGATCTTTTAAGCCTATAGCTAATAAAGGACAAATGGAATGAAGTGAAATTTGATGAAAGGAATGGACATTTTTAGGGCTCAACATACCCCCACTGCAAAACTTTTGCATGTCCTCATGCAATCAATCCATGTATTCTGAAACTTCAGCCAAGACATCTAGCTTCCTTTTTCTGCTTTGCTTGGTGTTCAATGGCATCCTAGGCTTCCTTATGACCGATTTGAACCTCAGATTTATAAGTGCCCTATTCAACTTCTTGTTTTTCTTCTTCAGTTTCTCACTAGCCTTGTACAATTTTTCCATTTGTGAGAGAGAGTTGTGTTCATGTCACTTTTCAGTTTGACTTGTTCCCTTAAAATTTAATTTTCATTTTTATATGCCTATTGAGTACTTCCAATTCATATTTGTCTCTTCTCAACACTTCAATTGAAGATTCTTGTGGGCTAGGAGTTCTTTCTCTGTTTTCTGAGGCTCTTTTTTCTAATGATTCAACATAATTATAGATCTGTTGTTGGGCTGGGTCTACCTTCGGAGTTCCTCTATCAGGATTTTCTTCGTACTGGTACTCTGGAGATCTGTCAATTGGTGTCTCTTCATTTTCAATATCTATGATTCATGTTTGTTTAACTCCTGTCTTCTTCAATATGCCTTTAAGCCTATGACTTCTTCTCAGTTTAGATGGTCCCTCACCTCTCTTCTTAGCATCCTTTCTTATTATCTTTTCCTTTTTGAGTTGTTTCTTGATTTTGGCCAATTTTTCAGAGATAATCTCTTCACTGTCTTCTTGTATTGTTTTATCAGTTTTAATTTCAACAGATTTGGAAATTTTTCCTCTCTTACTTCTTCTTACAAGTTTTCCTTCAGATATAGTTTCTTTAGGTTCTTCAAAATGATTTCTCAAGAGGAACTCATCCCAACTGTCTCCTACCTTTTTCAAATGATGCTCAATTAGAATTTTAACTAGGCCATGATGATATAAGGTGGTTTCCAAGAATTGAACCCTTTTTTGGACATTAGAAGCCATCCTCTTTGGGCTATGGAGCAAAAAAAAGGGTAAATTTATCTCTTCATCTAGGAAATTCATCATAAGCCGAATGTGATAAACATATAGGGTGTCAAACCTTTCTTCACAGATTATAAACTTTTGTAGAATTAGCAACATATTTCGCCATTTATTTTTCAAGGTTGAACTAGGAATGCCTTTCTTGAAAACTGAAATATCCATACCTGGTGTTTTTAGCATCTGTCTCCATGCTTCATTGTTAAATTCTTTGTTTTTAAACCATCGTTCACCTTTCCTTGGCAACTCTGTTGCTTCTTCTATGAAGGATTCTGTGATAATGAACTTGACATCACCTATTTCAACTTCTGACCCGTTGAATAACCGGGCAAATGACTTGGTGACCTCCTTGTGAAATCCATTGAACTTCTCCAAAAACTTTAGCCATCCAACCTGCTGTAACATCTCTTTAATCTGTGGGTAACCTTCTAGATATTTGGTTCCGACTGGCTTGGACCTTACAATAAGTCCCATGGCTTCTTTTCCTCAACTTCAATTTACTACTCTGTTACTTCTCTCCTATCTGAGGTAAAAATCGCTGTAGAGGGTTGTTTCACCCTAAAGATGACTTCTCTGTTTTTGCAGACAGGAATTGGCTACGGAAAAATGACATGAAGTGGATATGGGATGAGTGAAATACGGTGAGGGTAAATCATATGAACGATTGAGTTTGAGAGTTATCATGGAGTAAAAGACCGCGGAGAAATCTCATGAGGATTTCAAAATCATCAATGAATATTTCGGGTTAGTGACGTGACCTAATAGGTCACTTCAAGTACTGACCGTTAACTTTTATAAATGATGATTTGATATGGAGCGAAATTGAAGGGATTTGTTCAAGGATTTTATGATAGGCTTGATCAATACGAATAATCAAAATAAATTTATGAAACATACATATGACTTAACCATACTATATCTTTCATAATCTGTTATCATAATAATTTCACACAATTTTACCTTAGCATTTCTTTTGATTTTTTTGTTGTTTTAATATGCTTTGTCTTTCCTTTGAAAATTATTGATCTTTCAGTCTTCATAATCCTTTTGATTTTGCTTGTTGAAGTAGGTGTGCAGGATCAATTTGCTGCTGAACAAGTGGTCGCTGACTGGTTGGCTGCAGAATGTACTTGTAAAAGCTTTGAGACATGGAATGAAATGATTTGAATATGGATGGAATGAAGTATGAAAAAAATGGATCACGAAATATAGTGGAATGAAGCATGAATGAAGTGAAATATGATGGAATGAAATGGATCATAAATGTGGAGTGGAATGAAATATGAAAAGTGGCCTGCAACTTATGATTTGTAATACTCAATTGCAGAAAAAGATCAATTTTGAAAATCTGAAATAAAATGAGATGAATCATGAAATGGAGTGAATGAAGTATGGATGAATGGAGTGAATGAAATATGGATGAAGTGAGATATGATGGAATGCAATGGATCATAAGTGGAATGTGATATGTAAAATGAGCCTGCACTTATGATTTTATGATAGTTGTTTGCAGGAAAAGGACAATTTTGAAAAGCTAAAGTGTCAGAAGGATTCTGATTTTCACCTTATCTTTTCTGTATAAACATGCTAATCAATGATTAGTTTTCATGTTTATACTTTTCTATTTATTTATTTTTTTAGCATCTGATTTCAAAAAATACAATTAAGTTGATGAAGAAGAAGGATTCTTTTTCATTAACTTCACATCACTGTTCTCCTGTAATCTTTTGACAATTTTTTCTCTTGAAAGTGGCTTATGATATAGTTTCAATCTATGACCATTTACAAGAAAAGTCACCTTATCTTCATCTATTGTCCTGATTTTTATTGCTCCATTGTCAAAAAAAATTCACAATTTCATAGGGCCCCAGCCAATGTGGTTGGAATTTACCTTGAAAATATTTGAACTTTGAATCAAACAAGAGGGCCCAGTCACCTTCTTTGAATTTCTTTTCCATAATGTACTTATCATGTCATCTAGTCCTTTGCTGTTGGACTATATTTGTTTTCTGGACTGCATCCTGTCTGATCTCATCCAATTCATTAATCTGCTCCAATCTGTGCTTTTGTGCTTCTGTTAGATCAAGTCCTAGCTGGACTGCCATTTTAAAAGTTTGAATCTGAAACTCTATGGGAAACAAGACTTGTTTTCCATAAACAAGTTCATAAGGGGTATGACCTATTGTTCTTCTCCATGTAGTTCTATAGGCCCACAAGGCTTCAGGAAGCCTATCTGCCCAATCTCTTCTATGTAAATGAACAGTCTTTGTTAGGATCCCTTCAATGACCTTATTAGTAGATTCCACTTGGCCATTTTCTTGTGGATGATAGGGAGTAGATTTTCTGTGTTTGATTTTGTACCTCTCCACCATTTGTTCCACTAGCCTTGATGTGAATTGAGCTCCTTGATTTGTAACAATTTCTCTTGGGACACCAAAACGAGTAAAAATATCCTCAAAAAGAAAATTAACTACAAATGCTCTAGTAGCAGAAAGTAATGGCTTGGCCTCTACCCATTTGGTAACATAATTAGTGCAAACTAATATATAATTCTTCTGTCTTGATGGAGGACTAAAAGGTCCTACAAAATCTAAAGCCCATTTCTCAAAAGGTTCAATATGTACCTGAGGCTGCAATGGCATCTCACCTGAAGGAGAACGTTTCCCTACTCTTTGGCAGTTGTCACACCTTTTGACATACTCTTTAGCATCTTTAAAGAGGGACGGCCAATAGTATCCTAAATGAAGGATCTTATAAGATGTCCTTTTATCAGCAAAGTGTCCACCACAAGGTTCATCATGACATGCCTTGAGGATCTCAGGCATCTCATATTCTCGAACACATATCCTAATGATAAAGTCTGGACCTATTTTGTATAACTCATTAGCAACCCATGAATATTTTTCACTGTCATAAATGATCTTTCTTTTGTCTCTTGCATTCATTATTGAAGGAAATTTCCCTAAAACTAGATAATTAGTAATGTCAGCAAACCAAGGAGTTTGAGTAGAAATTGCAAAAAGATATTCATCAGGGAATTGATCTTCAACTGGAGTATTGTCTTTAATGTTTTGGAGTCTAGATAGGAAATCAACTACTGTATTTTGTTTCCCAAGCCTATCTAGAATGGTGATGTTGAATTCCTATAAAAGAACTAACCATCTTATGACTCTACCATTAGTAATTGATTTGTTCATTAGATATTTAATTGCAGAGTGATATGTGTGAACAAAAGTTTCATAGCCTGTTATATAGTGTCTGAATTTATTTATGGCATGAACAACAGCTAAGAACTCTTTTTTAGTTACAATATAATTTAACTCCGAAGGGGTCAAATTTTTACTTGTATAGTAGATGGCATGATGAATCAGGTCTTTTTGTTCCAATACAACTCCTAAAGCTGTATCTGAGGCATCTGTTGAAATATGAAAAGGTAATTTCCAGTTAGGTCCCCTTAAAATAGGTGCTTCAAAGATTTTTGTTTTCAGGGTCTCAAAGGCTAACTAGCAATCAGGATTCCACTTGAATTCACAGTCCTTGGTGAGTAATTTGAAAAGTGGAGATGCTATCTTGGTAAAGTTTTCTATAAATCTTCTATAATACCCTGTAAATCCTAGAAAACTCCTAACATATTTTTGACAACTTGGAACAGATAAGTTAGAGATGATTTCAACTTTTGACTCATCCACTCTAATCCCATCCCCTGAAATGTGATGCCCCAAAACAATCCCTTCAGTAAACATCATAAAACGCTTCTCATGGCTTAGTGAAAGATTTTCTTCTTTACATCTTTTTAAAACTTTTTCTAAGTTTGCTAAGGCTTCTTCAAATGTGTTTCCATAGACTGTGAAATCATCCATATATACCTCTACACAATCATGTATTAGATCTGAAAAGATTCCTAGTACTGCCATTTGAAATGTTGTAGGTGCATTACATAGTCCAAATGGCAATACTCGGTAAGCATAGGTACCCCAAGGACAGGTAAATGTGGTTTTGTCTTGATCTTCAATTGCTACTTGAATTTGATTATAACCACTAGACCCATCTAAAAATGAGAAGTAATTTTTGCCAGCTAATGTATCTAACACCTGATCTATGAAGGGTAGGGGAAAATGATATTTAAGAGTAGATTTGTTTAATTCCCGGTAGTCAATACATACCCTCCATTTACCATTTTTCTTTGGCACAATTACCAAAGGAGAAACCCACTGACTATCTGAAATGGGATAGATAAAGTTGACATTTAACAATTTATACAATTCTTCTTTAAAAATCTCCCTAAGGTTTGGACTCATCCATCTTTGAGGTTGTTTGATTGGTTTACAATTTTCCTCTATGTAGATGTGATGAGTGCAAGTCTTAGGACTTATCCCTTTCATATCAGTATACTCCCATGCATATGCAGAAGAATGTCTATGTAATATCTTGACTAGCTTTTCTTGTTGAGATTTCTCTAGGTTCTTGTTTATGTTTAAAGTTTTACTTGGAAATATCTCAATTGTAGAGCTGCCAAATTTATCCATGGAGTAAAGAGACATCTGTCTTGATGATAAAAACTCAATGTTGGATTCTTCTTGAAATTTTTCATGTTTGTATTCCAAAGAGGATTCAAAGTTTTCTAAGGTATTTAGAATCTGGCTATCTTCACTAATTTCTGAAATTGTGAAGAGAGGTTGTAAGTCTTCTTCATCCTCTATCCATTGAGTATCATCTAATTCTGTAATTGTTTTTGCTGGAGGATACAAGGTAAATTTCTTGGTTGAACTACCATCAGAGATGTACATATCACCGGATCTACAAATAATGAAAGCATCATTGTAGTGATCCGGATTTATGCAGGAACGCAACATAATAAACACATAACCATAAATACAGAGATGCAGCGGAAATAACACTTCATTTCATTAATATCAAAGAACTGAAATTTGCTTACAGACAATGGAAATAAAACTAGCTAGGGTACTGGTAGCTATCTCCGAGAAGAGATGTGGTGGCTACAGACCTCTGAACTGCTTTACAATGAGGCGCGAGGGCCTATTTATTATTGAGAAACAATGGAGAACCCTAAACATCCCAAAAACCTAACCCTAGGAGATGAAGCGCCAAAACTATGGGCCCCGTTTGGGTAAATTGGTTTTTCAACTTCCCAGGGACGTAACTTTGGCATACTATCTCCGTTTGACGCATATGATACATCATTAGAAAGCTCTATCCGAGGACTACAGCTGTCGGGACGAATTTTATCAAAAAAATTCGCTGGCGCTTTTCGTACCCAAAAAACGTCGTTTAGGGCCTCAAAACGGCTCCGGAAGTTCAGGACCCGAAAAACTGCTAAAAATAGTAAGTTATGCCAAAACGGAAAAACTGGAAGAGACAATGGTGGGGGCCCAAGTGGAATAGGCGGGTGGCCACCAATATCCACCTGGATCATTCCTCCCCCCTTAGGAAGCAATGGTCCCCATTGCGTTAAGTTCCTCCATGAGATGAGGAAATTTCTGCTGAACTTGGTCCCCGGTGAACCACTTTCCTTGGTGCAGGAGTTGGCCAGCTTTGACAACCCGATACAGTTGGATCTGCTGTTGACGAGTGTTCTTGATTTGCATGTCCATGATACAATCTGTGGTGGCCTGTTCCATGCAGTCTGGGTTTAACTCTGTTGGTGTGAGTTGTTCTACAATGTCCGAGGTGTCCAGCAGAGGTGGAAAGTAAGGACGAAGGCGATCCACATTGAAGACTGGGTGCAGACCAAGGAATGGTGGAATACTAAGCTCGAAGGCATTGTTACCTACAGCCTTGGTGATGGTGTACGGCCCGTATCGGAGCGGGCGAAGCTTGCGGTGAGGTCCAATGAGGCGCTCCTTCTGCAAATGTAGCCATACTTTGTCGCCCACCTGGAAGTGGTGTGGCACCCGGTGTTGATCATGGCGCTGCTTGTACTTCGCATTGGCTCTGTCCAATATATCATGAACCCGTTGGCGGATGTGTTGAATGCGCTCGATGAAGCTACTTGCTTTGTCAACTTCAGACTGGACGTGCGCTGAATCGGCCTGAGCAGCTGCAAATGGCATGGCTACGTCAATGGGACATAGTGGCTGGAATCCCAAGCCCACCTTAAAGGGGCTATGGCCAATTGAACTGTGGAGAGCCCGGTTATAACTATGTTGTACATAAGGGAGGCTCTCGTCCCATGTGCGTGGATGCTTTGAATTGTACATGCGCAGAATGTGTACAATCATTCCGTTGACGACCTCTGTCTGGCCATCTGTTTGGGGATGGAAAGCTGTGGACTTGGTGAGCTTGGTATCCAACATCGACCAGAGGCTGGACCAAAATGTGCTGAGGAACCTGCTATCTCGATCTGATATGATAGACCGTGGGATCCCAAAGTGCACCCACACTCGTTCAAAGAAGAGTTTAGCAGTGGCTTCTGCTGTGATATTCTTCTTACAGGCCGCCATGATGGCCATCTTCGAGAATCTGTCAACGACCACGAAAACACAGTCATTTCCATTCTTAGTAGAAGGCAGGCCCGACATGTAATCCATGGAGATGGATTCTCACGGTCGACTAGGGGTAGGTAGTGGAGTATATAGGCCTTGCTTCTTGATGGTCGGTTTGGCAATGGCACAAGCAGTGCAGGATCTGATGTGCTTCTCGACATCCTTTCGAAGGTTCGGCCAACAGAAATACTTCTGTAGTATTGCTACTATTTTCTCGACCCCGAAATGCCCAGCGACTCGACTGTAGTGTGCTTCCCATATCATCTTGGCACGCTCGCTTGAAGGAACACAAAGGTGTCCCAGGTGACATAAAAGTGCATCTTGGAGGTGAAAATCTGGAACTTGCGTGCCCCCCAAGAGTGCCTTGTAAGTGTGGCCGAATTCTGGGTCACTCTCATAGAGAAGCGGCCAATCAGAAGTCTCGTGCCCACAAGAGTTGAGCACGGTGGTGAGCGCCACGATCGGTGGTCGGCTGAGGCAGTCTGCAACATTATTGGTGCTACCCTTCTCGTACTTGATGTTCAAATGAAACTGTTGCAGATATGTGGACCACTTCTGATGGCGATCATTCTGCAACTTCCCTTGTGTCTGTATGAACTGCAGGGGCCGGTGGTCTGTGTGGATGATTGTTTCCTTCCTCAAAATGTAATGCTTCCATTGTCGACAGGCTTGCACAATGGAATACATTTCTTTGTCATAGGTGGGATACTTGCGAACTGTCTCAGACAATGTCTCACTGTGATATGCCACTCACTGTGATATGCCACTGGATGTCCCTGTTGAGTAAGAACTGCCCCAATAGCATAGTCAGAGGCATCTGTCTCGATCTCAAATGGCTGCTGCAAGTCCGGTAAGGTGAGCACTGGGGCAGAACAGAGGCGATTTTTCAATTCTTTGAACGCCTTCTGTTGAGGTTCCGACCAAAAGAATTTTTCTCTCGCTCCTCCTTTGGTGACTTGACTCAAGGGCCAAGTGATATGAGAGAATCCCAAGACGAATCTACGGTAGAAATTAGCACCCGGTAAAGCTCAAGCTCACATAGTGTTTGGCTGGCCAATCCCGAATGACTCGGATCTTGGCTGGATCCACATGCACCCCCCTTTCATCAATAATGTATCCCAGATATTGAACCTGGGTCATGCCAAACGTGCACTTCTCCAAATTGGCACACAACTTGTGTTGCCGCAGTGTTTGGAGGACTTGTCTGATGTGATGAAGGTGCTCTTCCCAAGTCTTGCTGAAGATCAGAATGTCATCCAAGTACACCACTACGAATGAGTTGGTGAATGGCCGCAAGATGTCGTCCATCATCCTCATGAAGGCTGCGGGAGCATTCGTCAACCCGAAAGGCATGACCAGCCATTCAAAAAGGCCTTCCTTAGCTTTGAAGGCAGTCTTCCACACATCAGAGGGTTCAATTGGTACCTGGTGATACCCAGACTTCAGGTCGATCTTACCGAAATATTTTGCACCTTGGAGTTGGTCCAGAAGGTCATCAATCCGTGGGATTGGGTACCTATTCCGGACAGTGATCTTGTTCAGCGCCCGATAGTCAATACAGAGTCTCCACGTCCCATCCTTCTTCTGTACCAACACTCCAAGCCCCACAGGCGATGAACTGACCGATGTGACCTTCTCGGCCGCCCGACCGCTCGATTTCACTGCCCTGCAATGCAGCGCCAGGACAGGCCCACATTGCAGGCACCTGGGGTCAGATCACTCGAGTGCTTGACCTGGCAGTGCAGAGGAACCCCTGTGGGTGAGGTGAAGATGTCCCCGTACTCCTCCACGACCTTATCCATTTTTTGTTGTCGTGCAGAGGGGCCCTGTCTGGAGGTCGTGGCCACAGTCTTCTTCTTGCCCTGGGGGCGGATCATCAGAAAAACGAATTTCCTGGTTTGGGAAATGAGCTTACTACATTGTTTTGCAGTAACCAAAGAGATAGTCGTAGGAGGTGGTACCTCTGGTATCCCGTACAACTTATTTCCCAAAGTAATAATAACAGCACGAGGTCGAGACTCATACACAGCATGACGCTTCCACAAGTATGGTTGTCCTAATAATACATCAAAAACATCAATAGGAGCAACGTCACATAATACCTCATCCGTGAAGGGCTTGATGCTATAGGGAAGGCGGCACTGCTGGCTGACGCGGAGATCTCGCCCTTGGTGAAGCCACCCGATGGTGTATGGATGTGGGTGAGCTGTGGTCGGCAAGCCCAACCGCTTCACGGCGTCTGCTGAAATGAGGTTCTTTTGGCTCCCATTGTCGACAATGAACTGTACAGGGGAGCCCTTTACCCACATCCGGGAGTGGAAGAGACGTTCCTCCTCCTCTGGATCTTCCGGTTCCTCCTTCTGGACCTTTGTAGTGGCAACAGTGGCGTTGGGCTCCGCATCAATAATCTGTTTCCCTTTTTCATTCCCCTTTTCAGGTTCTGATTCGGAGTCGGAGCATGCATCCGACTCAGAAGCCCTCATCTCGGCCACTAGCGACTGCTTGGCCCGACACTCACTTGTGTTGTGAGTGGAGCTCTTATGGAACTCACACCACTTCCCCGTGTCCTTCTTTGGCTTTACGGTGTTGTTCTTTTCTTGTGGCTTTGACGGGTTGTCTTTAGCCGCCATGCTCTGTCCTTTGTTCTGCGGTTTGGAAGCACCTTTTCCTTGTTTTTGATTCACAGATCCAAAGTCTCGCTTCTTCTGTTTGAATTTCTGCTCAATCTTGGCAGCATACCGGTATGCCGTACCAAGCGAGGAGATGTCGAGGAACTCCATTTCCTCCTGAATGTATCTGTGCAGACAAATGCGATACTTTAGCACCAAATGTTTCTCTGAATCTTTGATACCCAACTTTGTGCGCAGGGTATGGAACAGATTCGTCAGCTCATGCACATCTTGATCCCTTTGTTGTCGCAGCATGGTCCATTGTATGTACTTGTCCTCATAGCTCCCCACGGGATAGTACTGTTCCTTGACGGCGTCTCGGAAAGAATTCCAAGTTGGCACGGCCGAGAACAGAGAGGGTTCTGTCTGGTCCTTGTTCTCACAGTAGGTTTCCCACCAGTCCTTAACATGGGGGGTAGCTTTGAGGAGTGCAAAAATAATCTTCTCCCGGTCTGAAAAGTCATGACCAGAGAAATATCCTTCTAATAGATTCAACCATCTATCTACGGCATCTGCGTCTATTTGACCCTCAAATATGGGAATGTCAAAATTTACTTGTACCTTAAAGGGAGTCGCAACCCCAGAGTGGCTACTGGATGCAGATGCGCCGCCGGTGGGCAGCCGTTGAAGGATCTGAGCAAAGCTATCCATCATCGCGTTCCTTTGTTTTTCGAGGGCCTCCTCGAGCAATATTTTGATAGGATCTCCTGCTCCCTCATCTTTCTTTTCGTCCCTCATGGGCGTCCGTCGAGGTTTGCGAGGCTGATCTTGCAAAGGTTCCACCAGATCAAGCCCTAGCTCCTTATACCCCGACCTCGTTGGGGACATGCAAAGAAGGATCGAGAAAAAGCAGACCGCTCTGATACCACTGATCCGGATTTATGCAGGAACGCAACAGAATAAACACATAACCATAAATACAAAGATGCAGTGGAAATAACACTTCATTTCATTAATATCAAAGAACTGAAATTTGCTTACAGACAGAATGGAAATAAAACTAGCTAGGGCGCTGGTAGCTATCTCTCAGAAGAGATGTGGCGGCTACAGGCCTCTGAACTGAGTTACAATGAGGCTCGAGGGCCTATTTATTATTGAGAAACAATGGAGAGCCCTCACATGCCAAAAACCTAACCCTAGGAGATGAAGCGCCAAAACTATGGGCCCCGTTTGGGTAAATTGGTGTTTCAACTTCCCAGGGACGTAACTTTGGCATACTATCTCCGTTTGACGCATATGATACATCATTAGAAAGCTCTATCCCAGGACTACAGCTGTCGGGACGAATTTTATCAGAAAATTCGTTGGCGCTTTCGTACCCAAAAAACGTCGTTTAGGGCCTCAAAACGGCTCCGGAAGTTCAGGACCCGAAAAACTGCTAAAAATAGTAAGTTATGCCAAAACGGAAAAACTGAAAGAGACAATGGTGGGGCCCAAGTGGAATAAAGTGGTGGCCAACACATCCACTGATCATGTAGCTAACCAAGGTCCTCCTAATATAATAGGATGTCCTCCTAGATTATTTTTAGGAGTTAGGATCATAAAATCCATAGGATACTCCCAAGAATCTAAGGACACTGGAATGTCTTCTATTACCCCCATCAGGTTTAATCACAGATCTGTCTGTTAATTGTAATAATGTGGGTGTAAAAAGAAGATTAGGAAGTTTTAGTTTATCCATGATTTGTCTACTCATGATATTGATTGCTGCTCCTAAATCAATAAGTGTGTTTCGGATCTCAATTCCATTGATGTGTATTTCAACAACTGGATTTCCTGGGTCTAGATACTTTGGAATAACAATCTTACCCATCATGATGTCTGGTATTTTTCCTGCCAGTTGAATCTTCTTTGTCTCTTTTATTCTTTTTCCTGTTTTTTCATGCTCCACTCCTTTATTGTCTTTGCTAAGATTGGAATTTCCTTGATGGCTTGTAGTAATGGGATCTTAATACAAACATTCCTTAGCTCATCTAGGAAATCATAATTAGGCACCATAATTTGTTTTTCTACACCCTTATCAATTTGTAATCTTTCTGGAAAGGGAGGTGTAGAAGTGAATGTTGATGGCTGCTTTAATATAGGAGTTGAAATTATTGGTTCTTTTTGTTTTGATTTTTCAATATTTGGGTCTTGAAAAGATGTGTTCTCTTCAAGACTTTTATTTCCCCGTAGAGAATCTTCCTCAGAGTTGTTTTACTCTTGTATGATTACAGAAGGTTTCTTCTTTTCAAAATTCTTCCAGACCTAAGTTGAACATCATTAAGGTCTAAAAGATAATCCAATAGTTTGAGTCTTGGCCTTCATCAGCATGTGTGTTACGAGGATTTTTAATATTGGGGGTTTGGTGTATGGGTTGGGCAGATACATTGATTTGCTTTTGAAAATGTTTGTTGAGTAGACAAATTTTGAACCATTGTGGATTTTGTTGAGAGAGAGAATTTGGATATGGCAATAGATGGTTGGATATTGATAATACTAAGAGTATCTTCCATAGGGATTTTGTGCTCCTTGTGCCCAAGTTTGAGATTGATTTTGGAATTGGGGCCAAGGTTGCTGCCAAGAATTCCAATTTGGTGGGGGTTGATTATATAGCTGATCATGGAATCCTTGTGTTTGAGGTCCTTGCCAAGGCCTCCTAGAGACAAAATTGAGAGATTATGTGGAATTTGTAGGGGTTTCTTCTTGAAAGACAGCTTTAAGACCAGGAAGTGAAGGACAACTCTTGGTCTCATGTTTTTCTGAACAAATTACACAAGTCTCTACTATTTTTGCATCCAAAGGGCACTCTCTCAAGGCATGCTTCTTTCTACATTTGGGACAAAAGATTGCTAAGGCATCAGATTCAGATTTTTTCTTGTTTTGTAATTTAAGGGTGTCTATTTGTTCACTAAGACTCCCTAAAATGTCATATTTGAATTCATCAAGCATATGTCCTATTTATGCCCTACTTACTGTCCCAGAAGCAGACTTACTTGCCCTTTCAAGAGCAGGGTCTCTTGGTCCTTTTAGGTTTTAGATTTCCCTCTTGAAAGGTTGATACATAATTCAGCTATTTCAGTAATGTGAGCTGAGATATATCCCCTTTTCCCATCATGTTAAGGATATCTAGCCATTCATCCCTAATTGTCTTCAACAAGAGAGCTTTCAAAGTATCTTGGTCTAAGTTTTCCATTTTTGCTCTCTTGATGTTATAGTTAAACCTTTCCAACAAATCTTCCAGATTTTCATCCTCTTTTTGTAGCATTTTAAACACTTCCTCCTTATGGTTGAATGGCATACAGTAATCCAAATACCTCTCTAGAAATGCATGTTTCATGTCTTCCCATGTCCTAATAGAACTGTTGATCAAACTCATAAACCATTTTAATGTTGCTCCTTTCAATGTTGAAGGGAATAGTTTAAGTTTTTTGGCATCTTGTAAGTAATCATAGGTTCTACATAGGACTTCAAATTCAAATAGGAAGGTTTCAAGATCTTCATTTTTGAGTCCATAAAATTTTGGAAGGACAGAGGGTGAAATGTTTTTCATAGTTGCATTGGTTTCTTCATCTACTATAGGAAACCCAAAAGAGCTTCCCATTTCCCTTATACCTCTTCCTCTGCCTCCTTCTTCACCTCTACCTCCTTCTCCTTCTACACCTCTACCTCCTTCTCCTCTACCTCTACCTCTACCCCCTCCAAATAGTGTATGTTCTCCATTAAAGACTCCTCCTCCCCCTTCTTCTGCCATGGTTGATTCTCCTGTGGAAGTGGAAAAGTTTATGTCTCTAGCAGGGGTCCTTGAATCTTCTTCTAAGACAGGTTCAGTGGATGAAGTGGAAGGTCTTTCTGATGGAATATCTGATCTTAAGTCTTCTGGAAGTCTATGATCAGTATAGTATGGGATGTGGGTTTGAGTTGGAGGTGTGCTGCCTCTTGGTCTTGGTGGAACAAGTGGTGTTATAGGAATCAAGCTTCTGTTTCTTATAAAACTACCCCTTGAGTCTTTTTCTCTATGCATATCATTGTTTTTGGGAGGTAAGAAATAAGGCTACCTAGTTACACTTCCCCGGCAACGACGCCAAAATGTCTAGTCAACTTAGTGTTCCTAAATTGATATCATAAATTGTCAACCAGGGCTAGTAAACTGTTGAAGTGAAGTGCACCATATGTGCCTAGGTATCTTCTTCCTACTTCGTTGTGCTTAGTGTTTTTCTAGTGTTTTTGGTTTTGTTTTTTTATACTAAGGGGAAAAGAACTGAATTGCTAGCAAAGAGAAGTTACTGATCACACTAAAACAGAATAAAATCTACTCTAAACTATGAATGGCACCTAAGAACAGAAAATGCTAATCCACAGATTGTAAAGCTGATAAGAAAAGTAACTCATAACATTAAACTTAGTCCAATTCATTTCATTAGAGGTATGTTGGAACAACTTGAGAAAAGGATAAGTTTGATGTAATGAGGTTCTCTTTAGTAAACAACAACTTAAAATATCACAGAGAAAATCTCATCCATTGTTAGAAATTTGTTGGAACATTTTGAGAAAAGATTATCTGCAACATAGTAAGGAACCCTATGCTAAAATAACTTATGACACTAGAATTAACTCATTCTGCAACTCAAAATGTTACTATTAAGCCTCGTTCAAAGGTTAGAGATCTCTTGGAACAACTTGGGAAAAAGGTTGTTTGTAAAATTATGAGAAATTGCAGAACAGTCAAGAGCTCAAAATGATATAACTAATTCTTGTTCATATGATAGTGACGTGTTAGAAGAAGTTGAGAACAAGAGCAACTTATAAAATAATGAGGGTCTCTTAAATCTAATTAACAGGACTGAAATGCAATGAATAGAACTGAACTAAAATGCAATTAAATCAAAAGTACTACAACTATATCTCATTCACGTGTTAGTTATATATTGGAACAGCTCATGAGAACAAGATTGACTGTAATATTCGATGTAAGTAAATGACATAAAACATGTTGCAAGAGGATAAACTAAGAAAACTGCCTAAGTTAAGAACAAAACAGAGTTAAAGGTCACTTATCTAGAAAATATGCACAAAACCTTTTGGATAGTAGGGGCCCTCTACCATCAGATTGGCACACGAATCCTTAACTCCTTAAAATTGCTTCATATCATGCATCAAAGTTATACTTCTTTCATTAAAGGAAAAACGCTCAGAAACAGAGTATCACAGTCTTTGAGAACTAACAACAAAACATCAAATAACTGTTTCTTGGTTCACCGAGTTATTTTTATAAGAAAATACATAACTGTCATTGAGTAGAAATAGGCATAGGTGTCTTTTATAATCAAAATCGAACTAGAACTCTTGTTGAGGACTCGTATTTTGCTGAAGACACCTGTAGAGTCCTTATCCTTGTAGAAGTATGCTTCTTGGTTTTGGTTTTGTCCATGTGCATAACCACTTTCAAATTTTTTCTCAGCCTTCGTGGAGGACAAGTGATGATGTAGGAGAGTTCTGGAATTTAACCATATGCGTATTTCCCTCAATTGACACCTGTAACCTATGTAAACATAAAGATGGCTACGGAATATGCGACTAGTTACATAATGACTGCATTCTGTAGCTAAGTCTGCTAAAAAATCACTATGACAACAAAACCACAAAAGTATAATAAGTCAGTCATTGCATGCATTCTTAAAGTGATTTTAATCATTCCTATTGATCTTTTAAGCCTATAGCTAATAAAGGACAAATGGAATGAAGTGAAATTTGATGAAAAGAAAGGACATTTTTAGGGCTCAACAGTGAGGCTCATAAGATATCTAAAAAGAATTGAGCAAATAGGAGTAGGTAGATGGCCTAATGTTATTTTCAAGGAAGGCATGAGTGAAAGAAAGAAAACATGGATGAGACAAAACTACACATGGATGCAAAAATAGAATATCTACCTCAATGCTTGTCCCACAAATAACAAAGAGCTAAAGAATTTTGTTATGGATAAGTTTAGTAAACAGGTATGGGTAAAAGAGTTGGGTAGAAAGAAAAAGTACTACATCGAAGAATTCAACCCTATGTATGATATCCAACAAAAAGAGTACATTGGAGCTACCATTCGGTGGAGAGCAAAGGTTCTTACTGCTCAATTAAGAACAAACTCGCATCATCTTCGGTGTGAAACAAGATTGTGGAAAATGCCTAAAGAAGCTATGCCTAAAGAAGCTTGGGGGCTATGCCTAAAGAAGCTTGGGAAGAACGAGTGTGTACATTTTGCACGAGCAGTGGAATCAGAAAAACATTTCATTTTGGAATGTGAGGACATCACAGAACATTTCATTTTGGAATGTGATGACATTAGAGAAAGTTATGGGAATATATTAGCATCGGTTTCTTGGCATTGTCTTTTTCAGGGATGAGATAGTTGGAAGGTTGGGCCAGCTCATCATCAATTTGAACAAGAAGAAGACTGAAATTCAAAATGCGAAAAACATGAAACTCATAGTCCCATACACTATTTTTAGTCTAGTAAACGTTAAAATTTCATTCATTCATTCATTAAAGTAATTAAATCCCCAAAAAAAACATCTAATATAATATATTGGTGAAACCCCTCAATACTTGATTGCTATAAAATTTTTAAAATGCTAAATCAATTTTTACCATAATATTCTCACTTTCAAAATTTTTGAAAAAAAATTTCACCTATTCCAACAAATAAAAAAATTGCAACTAAACTGTCTTATACTTACCTTTAAAATTAAGAAATAGTATTTAATTTTATTATCGAAAAAATAATTAATTTTGATATTTAGTTTTCTCATAGATGTTCTTTAAATTGAAATGACATCTCTAGATATTATTAAAAACACATTCAATAAGAATGCAAATTTTATCTTTTATAAATAATTTTAAGTGATTATTTTATAAATCATTACAAATATCACAAGTAATAAATAATAATATTTCTTTATCTATCCTATAAATGAGGAATTAAAATATAATAAAATTTTTAAATTAAAAAATAAATCCAAAAACGGTATTCTAAACTTATACAACATTTATTACATTATTGCGAAATTGATGTTTACCTAAATGAACACAGTAACCGAGATCTTTTTATCAACCGCTCAGAGCTCGGTCGGTGTTTCTCAGCGAGGAAGCGAGTAGGGTAGCAAAATTTCATACATCCCGCATCTAAAAATCTATCTGCAGTAAAACTTTATGTTGCCTCCATCTGAAAATGTATTTCTGTTAAAGGTCGTAGTGTCGGTCGGCTAATCGACATAGACAGTGCTGACGAGTGAATGGCAATCCCCAGCTCTATCGTAAATGCTCCGCGTCGCACTTTTCGTGTATCTAGGTCGGTCGGTCTACAACATTCCTCACCGAAGAATCTCTGGTTTCTATAGGGGGCTTACGACTATGGACGTTGAAATGAGGTGATGCAGATCTGTTTCTTCAGTAGCAATGGTGCCGGCATTTTCATTTATCAGTCGGAGGCTTCCTTTGATATTGAAGGGGAACCACGGGGCTTGCGCTTCAGTAAATTGCTGGGGGGAATTGAAGCTGAGGCCGAAGTTCGGCGAGATGATTTCGAGTCACTGCCTTTTGCCTGTAATGTCCGCCATTAATGTTGTCCTGGCCGTTATTGATGGCCTCATTGCCATGGTCGCCTTTGTACAGGTTCTTTTGTCTTAACTCTACCGCTTCGAAATCCTATCCTTGATCTTCAAGTTCAGTTTTCCGGATGTGAAGAATTATTTTAAAACAAAATTAAATCTACTTGCCTACTGCAAAGGTTACTAGTTATGTTTTCAAGGAATCATGTACATGTGTCCTGGAAAAGAAGTGAGAATCTGGCCTTTTTCTCACCTCAATTTATAAGTTAACCTTTCTTAATTCGAATTTCAAAATAGAAAATACAAAGCCAGATGGAAGTAGCTTTGGAAGACCTCCAATCTACAGAGAACATGGAAGAGCAATTATTTACAGAATCTCGAAACTCTGTCATTCAAGTGGACTAGTTCCATCTTGAACATAATTAAGATCTTTCATTAGTCAATCATTTGGAATAGTGTCAAATATTGGCGGCTGCATTCTTTTACGGTAATGTTCCGTTCTTTTTAAAATTAATATGGTGCATAGGATATCACATCGGCGGCGAAGTAGGCCTATCTTGCGGGATCAGGTCATTTATTACTTAGAATTTCAGAAATTCGATGTCTGTCTTAGCTTTTGGTCGCGGACGTTTAGAGTTTCAATTTCACACCAAGATTTGTTATTTGCTGGACCGTACTGAACATAAATAGGTAGTTAACTTTTTACATATCGACTTTTTAACCTTTTTCAGATTCCTCGCGTGTACGGGCTAAGACATCGCAAGGACATCTAATGACAATCATATAAAGAAACGATTGTAGTTGAGGTGTCCGGCAAATGACACCAATAACTCCATGAGTAGGAATCGGTGTCTCTAAAGAATTTTGGGACTTTTCTTGTGAAATACACACAATTGCTGTTTTGATATCTTGGAAATCATCTGCAAGAGCATAAATCTATAAGTTAAGCAGGGTTATAGCCTTTTACATTGAATTATTGGCCACAATGCTGCAACTGTATATCCAAAAAACAAATATGAAATATCTAACATAGAATCAGCAAGAATGAGGACAATTTGTAGCATCATAATTCAACACATAAGAAAAGCATTAGTTTGAAACAGCAGGGGACAGTACTCTGATAAGCACTTCAGTTCCACTATCGATGTTAATCTCTTATTGGCATTGCTGTCATGCTTTTATTTATCAAGACAATTATATTTATATTTCCGAGAAATACAAGTTTAACACAGTTGAGATAAAAGACAAAGTATGTGATTATGCCGTACAGGACTCTTAACATGTGCAATGTGATTATGCCGTACAGGACTCTTAACATGTACAGCTACAGTTCATACACTGTACCACACTGTTTGTACTCCTTGATACACAAAGTGTTTAATATTAATTTAGAGTGCATAAATACGGACTTAAGACAAAGTTGGAAGGTAGTTATAGGTGTCAACGACGAGGTCTGTTGCACAATGTGAACATCTCTATTGGAATTTCCACTCGATTGTCAACTGAGGGAACGGTGTTCATACTTTCAATATAGTACATTCTACTTCCCATATCTGTAGTTTCGGGATCCTTCTTTCTCACCTGAATCATGAATGACATTGACACCTCCCTTTTAAATAGGAGACTTTGATATTAGACTCCTACTAATGTAATTGTTGGTGCAACTTGCTTGACACCTCTACTACAATTTCTTTCTTACATAAATGCCTTTGACATTTGGATGTCTTCATGATCTCTCCATTCGAAATTGCTGTCTCTCTATGGGACGATTTCTTTGAGTTTGCACTACCTATTAACATTCTTTGGGAACCATTTGTCAGTCTTCAAAGTGCACCTAACTATCCTTTGATACATTATAGATAAGAATAGCTTCTAACATGTATGAAAATTGGCATCCTTTACAAGCAGCTTCAGTGAGGCTTGCTACACAGCATAAGGTGTTAATTTTGGGAAACTAGGTCCAAACTCCATGTTGCATTGCTCATATGATGATGCTGATATTTTTGTTGGATTCCTCTTTTGAAGAGGTGCAAGATTGATCTAAAGATCATCTTGTTTGGATGAGAAGAACTTATATTTTGATTTTATTTTCCACATGTGCAAATTGTCAAGGTCGGCCAAATTTGTAATGTAGGCTCACAAGCCCCAAAAGATGTGTCACACACCCTCATTGATGGATATAAATTGGAGAGAGATGATGCTCATATTATCATCATCTCATCACACACATTCCTCTTCATCTGATTGGTTCGTACAGCCTTTGGAGGCTTCTCTCTGTCTCCCACATGTGAATCTAAAGTTGGAGGATTTCAGACTCTTTTTAACTTTTTGGGGCATTTGCTGAAGTGTTGACCAACGTTGACCGTGGGTCAAACTTTGGAGTTAGATTTCGATTCTTGCACAAAAATTCCGATTTTTGGAGGCAGTACTGTAGGGCACAAAAATTGAGGCTGAACGTTGACTTTGAACGAAGCCCCTTTGATCGCAGCGTTGACCAATGTTGACTTCTGCGTTGATCGGTTTTTGTTGACTTGCGTTGACTGTTTGGGAGCTGTGTTTGAGGTGTGTGTGACCCCTGGAGGAAGGCTGATCTTGTATGTTGGAAGAGCTGGTTTGGCTAGCCAAAGTCTTTGCTGGCTAGGGCATCCTGTTGACTGCTGTAACAAACATTTCTCTCTATATTTGCTGGATAAGAAGAATTACAAATTTTGATATATTATTTGGCTTGTCTTCTGTTGATCTATTATTATGTTCTATCAGCATTTTACTTTCATGTTTATGCGATTGCTAAATTGAATTGGGTTTATAAGAACGATTGAAGTAAAATTGCATTAAGCATAGAACATACCATGGTTATCTAAAATTAACAAATGGCCTCCTCAACCTACAAGGGTTTCAAATCTGATGATAAGTTGACTGATAAGTCTGATTATCATGCTTGGAAGATGTCTTTGGATTTGGTATTGGAAGATCAAGATGTCATGGATTATGTGTAGGGGAAGATAAATGAGCCTCTATCAAATGCACCGCCTGCCATAAAGTTGAAGTATAGAAAAGGGGAAATCAAGGAAAAGATGATTATTAGGGATTCTATACATAAGCACTTGGTTGCTTATATCTCCGAGCTGGGCACATCTAAAGAGATGTATGATAAGTTGGTTAGCATGTTCAGGGCTAGCGATGCTAAGCAGGTTCTCTTCTTCAAGAACAAGTTGAAGAATATCAAGAAGGACAAAGATGAATCCATTCAATCCTACTTTATGAGGCTCACAAAAATCAGGAATGATCTCCTAGCTATTGGAGAAGAAGTAGCTGACCGAGAGCTCGTCCTCATTGCTCTTGGAGGACTCCCTCGAGACTGGTATGTATTTAATACTATGATTCTTAATAATAATGTGATTCCTGGTTTTGATGAATTGTTGACGAGATGCACTCAAGAGGAGACAAGAATGATGGAGAGAGACCATCTCTCGAATGGGAATGGAGGTGACCCTACTGCCTTCACCGCTCATGCAAAGAAGAGAAACAATGGTGGTCCGAGAAATCAAAACCATGGAAGAGCGGGTCCCAAAGGAAGAAAAGGAAGACGTTACACTTGTAACAAGTTTGGTCACTATGCAAGAGAGTGCCCCAATAGAAGGGACTCTCCTAGAGATGATGACAACAACAACTTCAGGGGGAATGGAAATCAAAGGAACAACTGGTTCAAGGGAAAGAGGAAGGCTCCCTCTGATCGAAGTGGAAATGGGCAACCTTTCAAGAGGTCAAGGAATTCCAGGTATGTTGATAGGAAAAATGAATATATTCTTATATTTTCCGTCTCTGCTACATCTCCTTCCGATGCGTTGGATAATTGGTTGATTGATAGTGGTGCCTCAAGGCACTTCAGTGGATACAAGGAATCCCTCTTTGATTTGATTGAAAATGATACTAATTTGGAAATTATCCTTGGAGACAATGCTACCTATCCCGTGAAAGGGACAGGGACTGTGACCCTTCATCTAAATCAAGGTCAAGTCCTCCGTTTGCAAGATGTGTTGTGCGTCCCTGACTTGAAGAAGAATCTAGTGTCTATTTTGGCAATGGAAGAAAAAGGATTCAAGGTGGCATTCCTCGATGGAAAGGTATGCATTTGGAAGAGGAAATTCAAAGAAGCGTTCACTCTTGGTTTTAGAGTTGATACACTCTATTCGGTTGGTGGAAGTCCACTGGGGGCCATGACATGTGACACAACCCTTCAATCTGAGCTATGGCATAGGAGGTTTGCACACCTTCATTTCAAAGCCCTTCTCGAAGCAAGAAAAGTGGTGATAGGGATGCCCGATTTCAGAGATGATCATGAAGGTGTATGTTAGGTTTGTACCGAAGGAAAGCATACAAGGGGACCATTCCCCTCAAGTGTCACGAAGACATCTGATATTTTGCAATTGATACATTCTGATCTATTTGGTATGCTGCCCGTAACATCCTTGGGAGGATGCTTATATTATATCACTTTTATAGATGACTTCTCCTGCAAGACTTGGATATATTTCTTCAAGAAGAAGGCTGAGGCATTCAAACGGTTTTGTACCTTCAAGGCCTTGGTTGAAAATCAAACAGGGAAGAAGATCAAAATTTTGAGGACCGATAATGGGACCGAGTATGAGTCAAATTGAATTCAATGACTATTGCAGGGAAGCTGGCATTAAGAGGGAGACCACCTCTGTGTATTCTCCCGAGCAAAATGGTGTTGCTGAACGGAAGAATAGAACCATTTTGGAAGCTGCCCGTGCCATGCTCTATGATCTTCCGAAGTTTCTATGGGGAGAAGCTGCCAACACCACTGTGTATGTTCAAAATAGATGCCCACATTCTGCATTGGACTCCAAAACTCCTGAAGAAGTCTTCTCTGGTAAGAAGCCCGATGTCTCTCATTTTAGAGTTTTCGGAAGTCCTGTTTATTTTCATCTACCGAAAGAAAAGAGAAGCAAGTTGGAAGCTTCTGGGAAGAATGGAATGTTTGTGGGCTATAGTGAAACCTCGAAGGCATATAGAATTTATGTGCTTGGTCAAAGAGAAGTGGAGATATGCCACGATGTCACTTTTGATGAAGATGCTGCCCTCAAGAAAGTGAGGAGTCTTCCTAGCTCAAAGGAAGACAAAGAAGAAGAAGAAGCTGGAAGGCAGGAAGAATCGAAGGATGAACTGATGCCCGATGTTGAAGGTTCGATGGATCCTATTGATCCACCTCCTTCAAATAAAAGGAGACCCTCATGGCTTAGGGACACTCTCGAAGATGCCGAGAGACATATTGCTCCTAGGGGAACATTTCGTGAAAGTAAGAAGCCGAATAGGTTCTAAGGGTACCTAGCAGCCCTGAATACTATTGTACAATCTGAGCCTGGAACTTTTGAAGAAGCCATAAAGCATCAAGTTTGGAAGGATGATATGCACGAGGAATATGAGTCTATTATGAAGAATGATGTCTAGGATGTGGTCCCGAGACCGGAGGACAAATCTGTTGTCACCTCGAAATGGCTCTACAAGATCAAGCATGGACCCGATGGAAGTGATTGTACAAGGTAAGATTTGTTGCCCGAGGTTTCTCTCAAAAGGAAGGCATAGATTATGATGATATATTTGCACCTGTTGCCCACTATACCACCATCCAATCGATCATTGCCCTTGCTGCAATGCAAGGATGGAGTCTCCATCAGATGGATGTGAAGACTGCCTTTTACATGGATCAATCAAGGAAGAGGTTTATGTGGAGAAACCTCTGGGGTTCAAAGTCCAAGATAGGGACACATCTGTATGCAAGTTGAAGAAATCCCTCTATGGGTTGAAGCAAGCCCCCAGGGCTTAGTATGAGAGGATTGATAGCTACTTGATGAAGCTGGGCTTCACTCGAAGTGATGCTGATCCAAACCTTTATTTTATGGTTGATAAAGAAAGGCCTCTCATTCTGGTTCTCTATGTGGACGATCTCTTCCTGACAGGTGCTGACCCTCTCATTCATCAATGTAAGAGGGAGCTAGCTTATGAGTTTGAGGTGAAGGACCTAGGACTGATGCACTATTTCCTAGGTTTGGAGGTCTGGCAAAGGCTAGGTGAGATTTTCCTTAAGGAAAATATGTCGTGAAGTTGCTGGAGAGATTTGGTATGGTGGACTGCAAGTTCGTGACTACTCGGATGGAACTCAGCTTTAAGAAGTTGTGTGGAAGTGTTGCTGGGCCCGAGTTGGGAAATCCCATCAAGTATCATCAACTCGTGGGGGCCTTGATGTTCTTAGTGAACTCATGTCTGGACATATGTTTTGCAATGAACACATTGAGTCAATATATGGTTGACCCTCATCATATTCACTAGATTGGTGCCAAGAATTTCTTGAGATATCTTTGGGGCACAATCAACCATGGGCTGAGATACACTGCCGGGAGTATGAGGCTCCATGGATATACTGATGTTGATTGGGCAGGCAGTGTGGTGGATCGTAAGAGCACATCTGGATGTTGCTTTACTCTTGGTTCTGCTTCGATATCTTGGATGAGCAGGAAGCAGAAATCGGTTGCTTTGAGCACCGCCGAGGCCAAATACATTGCAACAAGTATGGCATGTTGTGAAGCTGTTTGGTTGAGAAAGCTCTTCAGTGAGATGTTTGGACATGTGCTAGATACCACTGTTATCCTTTGTGATAACCGGAGTGGGATTCGTCTTTCTGAGAATCCCGTGTTCCGCGACCGATCCAAGCACATTGATATTAGGTACCACTTTGTCCGGGACATGGTACAACGAAGCACTGTAAGGCTCCATCACATTGGGGCTGATGAGCAGGTCACAAATATTCTCACGAAGCCCCTGGGAAAGGTCAAATTCTTAACCTTCTGTGAGAAGCTTGGTATCGTGGACAGACCCTATTTTGAGGGTCTCGCTTGAGTTGGACTATGAGCTCTAGGAGCTCCAAGGTGCTTGAAGATAGCTTCTTGGAGCTATAAGCAACCACAGGGCGAGGTTAGCCAAACCTTGTTGGTGTGCTTCTTCCCCACCGTTGTGATATTTAGTTGGTTCACTCTCTCTTTGATCTATGCCCCGCATGCATCCTACCCATGGAGTTTCAGACTTATGGGAAGTACCTCTCATTTGGCCAATGAGGTGGGAAATGTGGATAGAGACCGATAGCATGACCGATGGATGCATCGGGGATTTCCGTACTCTCTATGTCTAGGATGGGATGTGTCCCTCTATTTTGATTTTATTTTCCACATGTGCAAATTGTCAAGGTCGGCCAAATTTGTAATGTAGCCTCACAAGCCCCAAAAGATGTGTCACACACCCTCATTGATGGATATAAATTGGAGAGAGATGATGCTCATATCATCATCATCTCATCACACACATTCCTCTTTATCTAATTGGTTCGTACAACCTTTGGAGGCTTCTCTCTCTCTCCCACATGCGAATCTGAAGTTGGAGGATTTCAGACTGTTTTTAGGGCATTTGTTGAAGCGTTGACCGTGGGTCAAAATTTGGAGTTTGAATTCGATTCTTGCACAGAAATTTCGATTTTTGGAGGCCGTACTGGAGGGCATAAAAATTGACGCTAAACGTTGACTTTGATTGAAGCCTGTTTGACCGCAGCGTCGACCAACATTGACTTCTGCGTTGACTGGTTTCTGTTGACTTGCGTTGATTGTTTGGGAACTGTCTTTGAGGTGTGTGTGACTCCTAGAGGAAGGCTGATCTTGTATGTTGAAAGAGATGGTTTGGCCAGCCAAAGTCTTTGCTGGCTAGGGCATCCTGTTGACTGCTGTAACAAACATTTCTCTATATTTCCTGGACAAGAAGAATTACAAATTCTGATATATTTTTTGGCTTGTTTTCTCTTGATCTATTATTATGTTCTATCAACATTTTACTTTCATGTTTATGTGATTGCTAAATTGAATTGGGCTTATAAGAAAGATTGAAGTAAAACTGCATTAAGCATAGAACAAACCATGGTTATCTAAAATTAACATAAGGGAACTGAAAAGGTAACAAGAAAGTTTGAAGCCAAATCGATAGAGTTTTGAGCAAAGAGGAAAAGCTGAAATGTGTCTTTTTTTTGTCTTAAACTGCTTAATGATTGTTGACTGTGTTTGTTGGCAGAGATGGGAATGATATTTAACTATTACCCCATATGAAGGATATCATTGTTGGAAGAATTTGTCATTGATGTCAAAGGTTGAATAGGCCAACATTTGTTTCATGATTTGTGTGCTCAAATTAGTGAATTTGGATGCAAGAACCCTCTAGATTGGTATCCCTTGTCATGCCATTTCGTTTGATAGGTGGCATGCCTTGTGGGTCTTCTTGGTTGGAAAGATATTAATGTTTGCAGTTGGATGCCCCAAATGAATGGTGTTTGCACCAACATCTCGCCCCAAAAGTTATGACCCTCATATTTATTGCTGCCCCTTAAAGGAGGTTAAAATAATAATTTAAATTAGCCTAAAATCATGTGTCCTATTCAGCCTTAAAAGGAGAGTATATGAAAGGAAAAAAATTGATTTTTTAAAGTGTTCTAAGTTTCCTCTTATGGGTCGGCCTAATGGCAATTTCTCAAGTCGGCTCCAACAAAAGGTCACGTCTTTTCTTTGGCAAAAATCAAATATTTTACGGGCAGGTTGGCCCCAAACTAGGTGCCCTCCAAATATATATATATATATATACCCTAGTCATGGCAATCAAATGGCAAGGAAGTTGTGGCATCTTCTCATCAAGCAATCACTGGAGAAGACTGAGGTTTGATGAAGAACAAATATCAAGGATAAAGGGATGAATATTTCGTTGATCTGAAGCAGAAGATCGAGATCTCTGTTAGGGCATTCTTTTTTGAGTTCTAGTCACATTTTCATTTGACTTCTAAGGTTCCTTTTGATCCGAGTTTGAGGCAGCTCAAGTTCTTGAGAAAGGTCGAGTTTCTACAACAAATTATAGGCTTGTTCAGAGGTCCTTATTCGACCCTCTCGAGTCAGGTCAAAGTTGGACCTTTTGAGGAAATTTTCGGCCTACCTGAGGCCTACTGCGACCCTCCCTTTTGAGATCACCTCTGGCCCTATTTTAGGGCAGGATTGTGTGAAATTTTAATATTGTTATAGTTAGCTGGTTATTATTCTCCTATCAATTTGAGTATTTGTCTTGTGCAATTCTTATGTGGCAAATACTAAATAAAACACTACCGCAACTACTTGCAAAATAAATAAACCACAAGAACTGAGAAAATATTTCACACACACACAAATAATGACCACCTATATTTTTGGACAAATGTCCCTGGAAAAACCGAATGTGGAGAAAACCAGTTCTACAGATGAGAGTTTATAACTTTATATTATTAATAATAATCTTTAGCAATTGAGAATTACATAGAGTACTTGCCTCTCACTGGCAAAGCTCTGACAATATCTTTACTCCACTTATACTGGCCAAATCAAAACTTTGCAACAAACTCGACTCTCCTCTGTGCAATTCACACCTCCTTCCAGCAACACACATTGGAAAAACTGGAAATATGCACAACCTCTTCTGGAACTCGCATTGCCCGCGGAGAATTGTCTCGGTAATATACTTTGCCTCCAACAGCTCGCTAGAGCAACTTGCACTTCTTCCAACAACTCTTTGCGGCAACTCGAAATCGATCTGCTGCCCTGCAACTCACATTGGCTAATTCACACTGGCTAATGTGTCCTCTCTGCAGAATAATTCAACCTCCTTCCTTCTCGCAGAATAATTGGAATCTTCGTGAAGAATTTATCCATAAATTCTCTCCTCAATTTTCATGTTGAAACCTCGCTACTGGTGTCCTCCGCACTATCACTACGCCCTTGCTATCACTGCAAATATGTGTCTATGATCTGTTCTCCAAGAGCCCATCGATTTCCTCTTACAATCTCTCGTTGAGCAATCAACAACCACGATCTAATCACAATCAATGACTAAGATCATCTTGACCCCATCAAATGACTTTTTTAGAAGTCACTAGAGGAAAATCAATTTACCTCAATTAATTCCGATTAATTAAGCAATTTCCCTAAGTTAGACTTAGGAAAATTATAAAACTGGCTAATTAATTCTAATTAAGGTACTTTTACTTAAAAACTTTTTCTGGGTATTGGAGAAAATTAATCCACCGTGTTCCTTAGCCTCATGGGCAACATCTGAGACTAGAACACCTGTCCGAGCTACAGAAACTAACACGCCCTGTTAGCGAGGAAGGTGTTTTGCATAACGCCTATCTTGTTTATGAAGAAGATGAATCTTGCCTTCCCCAAAGCCTTCGTCAGTATATTTGCTATTTGCTCATCTATGGGTATATACTGTAGCTAAACAATCCTGCGTGGTACACAATCCCTGATGAAGTGGTTCCAGATGTCTATATGCTTGGACCTGTCATGAAACATTGGATTCTCAAACAACCTGATGCAACTTTGATTTGTTGATTTTTATAGCATCGGGAAGTGTTCTAAGTCTCTTTTCTGGTGGAGAGGGTTGGACAACAGTTATCCATAGAACCCAGAAATCGTTTGTGGAAATTCCACTCGGATATGACTCTATTAAAATAATTAATTATTTTAATGCAGACCCTAAGTTTAAACTTAGGGAAATTAAATAATTAAAGGGTATTAATAAGGCAGAGTGTGAATCTTCTAGAAAACGAAGATCAAGTCATCTTTTAATCTGAGCCATTGATTAATGATATAATCTTGGCCGTTGATTCATCAGCGAGAAGGCTATAAGAAGAGACTTGAGGGTCATTTGGAAATTATGCCGGGGACATTCTCAGTACCCAAAGGAAATCGATTCTGAAGCAAGAGAATTTGATTTCAATGGGTGAGTTTGTAGAGGTAGGGTTGCAGAAGCAAAAGGAGGAGGGAGGATTCAGTTATCGGAGAAGCAGAAGTCTGGAGGATGAAGGGAAGTGTGAGCTGATTGGCAGCAAGATCCCCTCCATGCAGAGTTACGTAGTCTAGGGAGAGACTGCGCAGAGCTCTCACGCTGGATGACGCAGAGGGTGAAGGAGGTCACCCCGAGGGTCTGAAATTCCTCTGAAGGTTCCAAAAAATTCAGCCAGGTGTATGCTAATTTTACTTTGCTCATCAGACTCTTGTAAATGTACTTTCCATTTCTGAAGATAAATACAAAACCCTCATTTGCTGCACCGGTTTTCCCACATTGGGATTTTCCGGGGACAATTGTCCAAAAATAATTGTGTTCATATGGTTGTTTCTACTGTGCTACTTGTGTAATTTTCTGTTCTTATGCTTTTGATTAAAGTGAAGATCTGCAAATGTGTTTATTTCAGAATTTACTGAAGCATCTGTAAATAACTTATCTCATAAGTAGGAGAAATAAACCAAGTATTGCAGCAATAATTTTCAGTCTTGAAAATTTTACATGGTATCAGAGCTAAAGGCTAAAGACAAAAAGGGAGGATCTGCCATGGACCAGAGATCCATCATTCGGAAGGGTTCACGCAGTCAAAGGGATTCACGCAGTCCTCCAGAGCACGCAGAAATGCAGAGGGAACACGACATGAAAGTGCTGGCATTCAGACTAGAGGAGGATCTTGCTTGTGTGTCGAGCAAACCTCCTCCACGTGTTTGGTATATTGACAATGGAGCATCTACTCACATGACGGGGGTTCGAGAATGTTTTTTGAGCTACCAAGAAGAACAGATGAATTTCCAGACAATTATGGGAAACAAGGCAAAATGTACCCCCATTGGGAGAGGTACCATAACATTTCAGACCGAAGATGGCAACAAGATTCGAGCCACGAATGTTCTGCATGTACCAGGGTTGGGGATGAATTTACTCTTAGTGTCTTAGCTACAGAACAAGGGCTATGACGTATACTTTATTAGAGATAAAGTGTATGTCAAAGTTTCAAACACCCTAGCTGGAGCAAAAAGGCACAAATTGGAGTTAGGAGTCACAAGCTATATAAAATCCAGCTTGAATCTCCGGTGGCCCTGATTGGTAGTACAAACGACAAAGATCTGACGATGAGATGAGTGAAAATTTCCTCCAACATTGACCAATAAATATCCATCAATGAGGGTGCGTGACACAACTGCTGGGCCACAAAACCTTTAGGTCGATCTGCACATATTTTGAATAAATTCAAAATAAATGTTCTGCTCATCGGATCAAGATGATCTTTAGATTGATCTTGCACCTCTCTGAAAGAGGAGTCCAATAAAAATATTGGCATCTTCATCTGAGCATCACAACATGGATTTTGGACCAAGTTGTCTGAAATTAACAAAGGAGAACAGGTGAGACTGCCCACCACTGATGGGAGATCGAGCAGAGAACTTCAACAAATTCTAAAGGATGCAAAAGAATTTGTTGGAGCCCCTAGAGAAGGGAAGAGGATAACGAAGCAGGCAGACAGATATCAGGCACTGGTAGCTCAGGTTGGAGAACCTTCCACCTTTCGGGAAGCAGGTCAACATCAAGTGTGGGTGGATGCCATGGTGGAGGAGTATAGCTTTATCACGACAAATGATGTCTGGGAAGTAGTCCCTAGACCACATGACATATCAGTTGTAGGATCCAGGTGGATCTACAAGATCAAGTATGCTGCAGATGGCAGCATAGAGAAGTTCAAGGCAAGATTTGTAGCTAAGGGGTATGCACAGAAGGAAGGCATTGATTATGAGGGAACCTTTGCCCATGTAGCTCGTTACACTTCTATTAGATCCGTCGTCTCTCTGGCTGCATAGATGGGATGGGAGATTCACCAGATGGATGTCAAGACAACGTTCTTGAACGGTGTTGGCTTGTGACCTCACTGATAAAAGAAAAGGAGCTGCTACATAAACGAAAATAAAAACGCAGGCCAAGAAGGACGGGGAACATAAATGTTCATAGTGGGGTTTTCGAAGAACGGGCGCTGTGATACCATATCAATTACTCACCAAGGCAGTGCATGCAGTTCCGTGGCGGAACCACGGGCCAAGTATCGACAACTCGATAACCGTTCCGTCTGCATCAAAAGGGGACTAAGGTGACGCGGGCGGCCGGAGAAGTGGCAGCGTCAGCCTCTTTCCTCACAGGGCAACAATCGAGAATGGATACAGTGGAAGCTGAGGATGAGGCGGAGGCCTACGGTTGTAATATTCCCAATTAGAAATGGCCATTGGAAAAATGGAATTTTGGTCGATCTTTGCTTATGTCGCTGAAATTATAAATAAAAGGTGATACAGAGAGAGGACCGCCGCTCACCTCTCGCGTAAAGTGCACTCCCTAGTAGACACAACGTTGTGGCAGTGAGCCAAGGGGGGCCAAGTGACCACGTAAGAGAGGGGACCCACGTAGACACATGGAGGGACTGCGCAGGCCAAGTGAGCACGTGGCAAAAGGAGGCTACGTTGGAGGAGATGGGCCTTAGGGTTTGAGAGAGGCCAACGCTATATAGAGAGGAGAAGCCTCCTCATTTTGTTCATTCGATGTTTATGATATTGAGCTGGTCACTTCGATTTCTTGAGCACGCTGGTTGTTTAGCTAGTCTGCAGCACTATTTAGTGCACCGAGTGTCTCTGTTCGGAGATCTCACCCTCAGCCCCAGGGGACTTCGAGTGCCTGCTCGGGTGAGGTAGTCCCATCAGTATTTTTGCAGGAGGATCGAGTTGAGGCTTGGTGGTGGAGCTTGGCATCTAGTGACTGCGCAGTCTTGAGAGGGAGGACGCAGTCCATTTCTTGGGAGCTTCGGATTGGGTTTCTTTTGGAGGTTTTGAGCTTTGAGATTGAGCAAGGGGCCAACCCTTGCCTATTGGAGGATTTTGGCAGCGTTTGAGGCAGTATTTTGGTGGATTCCCTTCAGTGTCAGCGCAGAGCCTTGGAGGATAGTGTAGATCCTCAAGGGGGTGATTTTCGGGGTTTGGCTATTTCAGAAACGCTCTCTGGGCTTTTCTGGGTTTGGTGAGTAGAGGTGGATTCTAGAGTTTCAGCTTTTTCCGAGTAGGGGAGCAGCCCCATATACTCATTTTGGTTCCAGCAATAGCATCAGCACAACAGTTCTCCGACAGCTTGGACGCAGATCAGAGAGCAGCCATCTCTTTGTCATTCTGAGAGCTTTTCTTCACTTTCCTGGTGCAAGTCTAGGTGCTATCACTCTGATCACCTATTGTACTCATTTCTATTCTCAGTATAATAAAATGGCTTCGCATTCTCTCTACATTTCTTGAGTATCTGTTACATGTTCTATATATGCTATTGTATGCTTGCACTACTGTTATTTTACTCTTCGAGCATTCCAGTTACCATACCACTTGGTGTGTTTTCCCCATACTCTTAGACAGAGTTCGGAAAGGGCCAGGTAGCCTCTAGATCTCACCCTCTTTTCAGAGGTGAAATATCTGGTAAATGCCCTCCCAGTCCATCTCTGGTTGGAGTTTGCTTGTGTTTGAGAGATATCCCTGAAAAGGGATATTACAGTGGTATCAGAGCATAGATCTGGCTCAGCCTGTGGAACTAGTTGTCTATGACACCGGGGGAGAAACCCTACATTTGCTACAGAGGAAGTACAGAGATATTGAGCGTAGGTTGGAGAACACCTACGGAGACGGTGACTGCGTTCGGGTGGTGGACGCAGAACAGGAGGAGCCTGTGATAGACGCTGAACAAGATCCAGTAGTGAATGCAGAACAGGGGGAGCTAATGGCAGATGATAGTGATGCAAAACAGTTTGGGGAAGCACTCCTCAAATCAGTGTAGGATCTGGCGAAGTAGATCGAGACGATGGGTCAGAGATTCATTGCTGTGGAGGCTAGACAGCGTGAAACCCCAAGGGGTTTCCATGTTGGTGAGGGGTCGGGCACATCCCACCATTTGCAGGAGCGGGATACCACTTTGCACCGGGCATCACATGCACCCATACGTTCCACTATGCCCACTTTTCTGGGTGCAGACACAGGGGTAGGAGCACAGCAGGAGCTAGAGCCTGGCCACATGGGTGATTATTTGCTGAGTACCAGGCATATGGGCAGGAGTTCAGGGATGCCCTTTCATTCAGAGACTTTGTTTAGCTCCAGCGGGACAGCAGACCCCGCGACCATCACAGAGGGCACCGGCATTATCATGATGGAGACACCCAGCGTACATCGAGCTGATTCCATTTGCATACGTTTGATGGTTCATCAAACAGTTCGGCAAAGTCTTGGGTGGAGAAGCTGGACATATATTTCTAGCTCAACCAGATGGCAGAGACGGAGGCCATCAAGGTGGCCACGCTGCATTTGGATGGCGAGGCTCAAGACTGGTGGTTCCATGGGATGGTTACACTTGGGCATTCCACAGTGACTACCTATGCCGAGTTCACTCGGAGGTTGATAGGGAGGTTTGACTGGAGGGATCTGGAGGAGCACTTTGTTGAGTTGACGAGGCTCAAACAGACCGGGAGCCCGGAGATGTATATTGCAGATTTCCTGAGGATTTCAGTGATGGTGCCAGATCTATCCGCAGCACGGATGATCTACATGTTCGTTGAGGGGTTAGCAGAGCCACTTCGGGGTCTAGTCAGATCCACTAGACCAGCCACACTCCAGGACGCCATTGGCAGGACCCGGGATTTGCAAGATGCCTTACCCAGGACCAGGACACCTTACCCCCAGAGACAAGCTTTCCAGCCAAAGGGGAAGGATGTGAGGATTCTGCCTCCGAAGGGGAATCAGGGTAGGGTATAGCTAGATGATGATGCCAGGAGGGAGTTGAAGAAGAAGAGGTTGTGCTTTACCTGTCAGGAGCCGTGGGCGCCAGGACACAGATGTGCTGTTGGCAAAGCACATTTTATTGAGGTCTTTTCCGAGATCAGTGGGGAAGAGGATGAGGATGATGACGTGGAGGCAGGAGGCAGTCATGCAGCGCAGGATCCTTTGCCACCTCCACCCCCAGGAGTAGGAGGTGCAACCTTTGCACCTACTAGAGGGACCCTTGTAGCATTGCGAGGAGTTCCCAAGTACTTGACTCTGCATGTACGTGGGACAGTATGTGGGCAGCGAGTGTCAGTACTGGTTGACAGTGGGGCAACCCACAACTTCATCGATGCACAGATGGTAGAGCAGAGAGGCATACAGACAGAGAGCTTCGATGGGTTTTCAGTCTTGGTCCTAGGAGATCAAGCTATGTAGTGTGCCCGATATGTTCCAGAGTTGTCAGTGACGATGGGCACCTACACGTTGACTGACCACTTTTTCGTGGTCAACATTCCGGACACCAACATGATATTGGGTGTACAGTGGCTTATCACTCTAGGGAAGGTCACCACGGATTGGAAGGCCTTGGAGATGGAGTGGGATGATGAGAAGACCGGGAGGCATGAGAAGATACAGGGTCAACACACATATCTGCCTCAGACTGTTTCAGCTCACCGGATGGAGGCAGTCTTCCGGAAGGGAGACATAGAGTGGGCAGTAGAGCTGCGTGCATCAGAGGCAGGGACTACAGGGCAGACAGTGCATCCGGAGATACAGTCCATCCTTGACAGGTATGCCACGGTGTTTGGGGAGATTCTGCCAGGTCAGCCACCGGATTGGGGGTTTGAGCACACTATAGAGCTAGAGCAGGGCATTCAGGCCGTTATTACCACCCCCTATAGGCATCCTAAGGCCTATTGGGACGAGATTGAGCGGGCCATCCAGGAGTTGCTGGCTCTTGGACACATTCGACCGAGCACCAATCCTTTTGCTTCTTCTGTGGTATTGGTGAAGAAGAAGGACGACACATTGAGGATGTGCATTGATTACAGGGCCCTGAACAAAAAGACCCTGAAGAACAGGTACCCTATACCGAGGATTGATGAGCTGATGGATGAGTTGAGGGGAGCACACTTCTTCTCAAAGATTGATTTGAGATCCGGGTACCATCAGATTCGCGTGAGGGAGCAGGGCATTCCCAAGACCGCTTTCAGGTGTCATTATGGCCACTTCGAGTTCTTGATGATGCCCTTTATGCTAACCAACGCACTAGCTACCTTCCAGTCGTGCATGAACCACATCTTCCGCAGTCACTTGAGGAAGTTTGTGTTGGTCTTCTTTGATGATATCCTTATATACAGCAGGACTTGGGAGGAGCATCTTCAGCATCTAGAGACAGTACTGCATATTTTGGAGGAGCAGCAGTTCTATGCTAAGCTCTCCAAATGTGAGTTTGGGTTGACGAAGATGTTGTACTTGGGACACATCATAGGGGTGGACGGAGTGAGAGTCCATGAGGAGAAGATCAGGGCCATCAGAGATTGGCTAGAGTCGAGAAACGTGACGGAGCTTCGAGGATTTATTGGTATCTGTACTTATTATAGGAAGTTCGTCAAGAGTTTCTCTCAGCTTGCTGCACCCCTGACAGATCTGACGAAGAAAGGGGCATTTAGTTGGACAGATACAGCACAACGAGCCTTTGACAGGCTCAAGGAGGTTATGAGCAGCTGCCCAGTGCTTGTGTTGTCAGATTTTACGCAGCCTTTTGTTTTGGAGTGTGATGCGTCGGGAGAGGGGATCGGCACAGTGTTGATGCAAGGAGGCCACCCTATAGCCTATGAGAGTCGGAAGCTCCTTCCTCATGAGCGGTTGTATGCTATATATGACAAGGAGATGCTGGCCATTATGCCTGCATTGGCCAAATTCCGGCAGCACCTGGTGGGTAACAGGTTCAGGGTGAGGACTGATCACAACAGCCTCAGGTTCTTTTTGGAGCAGAAGCAGCTACAGGAGAGGCAACATAAGTGGGACAGCAAGATCCAGGCTTATGACTTTGACATTGAGTATGTCAAGGGGAAGAACAACGTGGTAGCCGATGCACTTTCACGTAGACCAGCCACGTTGTCTCTGATGAGTTTGGATACAGATTGGAGGGCTCGACTTTTGGTGGAGTACTCCAAGGACAGGTTTGCTTGTGAGGTTCTAGATGGTCAGGTGACAAATGATAGATACAGGGTGATAGATGAGATCATCTACTACAGGGATAGGATCTTCTTGACTGAGGGCTCCCAGCTCAAGAAGAAGATACTTCAGGCATCACATGATTCCCCATTGTCCGGCCATCAGGGGTTTACCAAAACCTACAGGGCCATTAGAGAGAGGTTCTCATGGAAGGGCCTCAAGGAGGACGTGCTCTAGCACATTAGGGAGTGCGAGGTTTGCCAGAGAAACAAGGGAGAGATGAGCCATCCCGCAGGTTTGTTGCAGCCTCTTCCCATTCTGGAGGGGAAATGGGAGAGCATTTCAATCGACTTCATCACAGGGTTGCCCATGGTACAGGGCAAGGACTGTATATTCGTCGTTGTTGACCGGCTGACGAAGTATGCACACTTTTTCGCCATATCCGCACACTATACAGTAGCACAGGTGGGCGTTTGCGGGGAGAGATCTTAAGTTGTGGTCTTCCCGAGACCATTGTCGATGTGGGGACAAACGCTTCATGGGGCGGGTGGCGAGGCACTAGCCGGGGTGGGGACGAGTTGACCAGGGGTACTGACTACCACCCGCAGGCAGACGAGCAGGTGAGATGGGTCAACAGGTGGGCAGGAGGCTGCGCATGCTATGTTAGTGGCGACGAGCTGTGGTGATGGGCACCGCATCTGGGAAGTCTTGCTACAACGGCATCGCATCCCATCGGTATGTCTTTGCTCTATGCTTTGTATGGATATCATTCTTTATCTTTTGCTGATGTGATGTTTGGTGCTAGCAAGGCTCCGAGAGCCAAAGATTGGATCCAAGAGAGTCAGGATATTCTTCGAGCTCTCAAGGATAACATGGCTATAGCGCAGAACCAGCAGAAGCTGTATGCCGACAGGGGTCGGGTGGAGAGACAGTTTGAGGTAGGGGACTTGGTCTACCTACATTTGCAGTCATACCGACAGTCGTCACTGAAGCAGAAGGGAGTTGAGAGGCTCAAGCCTCGTTTTTATGGGCCATACAGGGTGATACGCAGGGTTGGATAGGTTGCTTATGAGTTGGAGCTGCCCCAAGGCAGCAAGATTCATAACATTTTCCATGTATCATGTCTGAAGAAGGCATTGGGGCAGCAGGTGACAGTGACAGAGGAGCTACCGCCTACAGATGATGAAGGGCATTTGGTGTTACAACCCGAGGTCATTATTGATACCAGAGAGAGGCAGTTGCGGAACAGGACAATCCGGGAGTTCTTGGTGAGGTGGAAGAGTTTGCCGGGTGAGGATGCCACTTGGGAGAGTGAGAAGATCTTGCAGCATTCATCACTATAGTTGCTTGGGGTCAAGCAACATTTTGCCGGGGGAGACTATAATATTCCCAATTAGCAATGGCTAATTGGAAATATCGATTTTGGTCAATTTTGCCTTATGTAGCCAAATTATAAATAAAAGTGAGTAGAGGGGGACATAACTCACTCTAAAAATAAAGTGCACTCCCTAGTAGATACAACGTTGTAACTTAAATGAGCGAAGGGGGCCAAGAGACCACGTAGAGAGGGGACCCACGTAGACCACATGGAGGGACTGCGCAGGTTGAGTTGAGCACGTGGCAAAGGGAGGCTACGTTGGAGGAGGTGGGCCTTAGGGTTTGAGAGAGGCCAACACTATAAAGAGAGGAGAGCCTCCTCATTTTGGTCATTCGATGTTTATGATATTGAGTTGGTCACTTCGACTTCTTGAGCACGTTGGTTGTTTAGCTAGTCTGCAGCACTGTTTAGTGCACCGAGTGTCTCCGTTCGGAGATCTCACCCTCAGCCCCGGGGGACTTCGAGTGCCTGCTCGGGTGAGGTAGTCCCATCAGTATTTTTGCAGGAGGATCGAGTTGAGGCTTGGTGGTGGATCTTGGCATCTAGTGACTGCGCAGTCTTGAGAGGGAGGACGCAGTCCATTTCTTGGGAGTTTCGGATTGGGTTTCTTTTGGAGGTTTCGAGCTTTGAGATTGAGCAAGGGGCCATCCCTTGCCTATTGGAGGATTTTGGCAGAGTTTGAGGCGGTATTTTGGTGGATTTCCTTCAGTGTTAGCGCAGAGCCTTAGAGGATAGCGTAGATCCTCAAGGGGTTGATTTTCGGGGGTTGGCTATTTCAGAAACGCTCTCTGGGCTTTTCTGGGTTTGGTGAGTAGAGGTGGATTCCAGAGTTTCAGCTTTTTCCGAGTAGGGGAGCAGCCCCAAATATTCATTTTGGTTCCAGTAGTAGCAGCAACACAGCAGTTCTCTGGCAGCTTGGACGCAGATCAGAGAGCAGCCATTTCTTTGTCATTCTGAGAGCTTTTCTTCACTTACCTGGTGCAAGTCTAGGTGCCATCACTCTGATCACCTATTGTACTCATTTCTATTCTCAGTATAATAAAATGGCTTAGCATTCTCTCTACATTTCTTGAGTATCTGTTACATGTTCTATATGTGCTATTGTATGCTTGCACTATTGTTATTTTACTCTTCGAGCATTCCAGTTACCATACCACTTGGTGTGTTTTCCCTATACTCTTAGACAGAGTCTGGAAAGGGCCAGGTAGCCTCTAGATCTCACCCTCTTTTCAGAGGTGAAATATCTGGTAAATGCCCTCCCAGTCCATCTCTGGTTGGAGTTTGCTTGTGTTTGAGAGATATCCCTGAAAAGGGATATTACATCTGTTCACCCCTCCGAAGATTGAAAGGGCCCACCACAGCTAAACTATTGGCACATGTATGTTTTTACGGTAAGGTAAGTTTAGCAGGCGGTACGAAGGCCGGTAATTGCCTTGTTCGACGCGTGGCCCCCACCTACTCGGCTGCTGTCAGCCAACCACCTGGCGCCACGTGTCTCATTGTCGACGTCCTTACGACGTCAGCCCTACAAGTGTCACCCCACCTCGATAAACAATAAAACCCTGTTTCCGTAGCGCGTTTTACTCTTGACTGTGTAATTCTACTGGTTAGTTACCGGTTTTTCATTCTATCAGGCAGGTTAAAACTCGAGTACTGGCTGATTTTCACTCTCACGTTGTTTTCCCTTGCTACCTCACTGCTATTTCAGGTATTTGAACGTGTCCTTTTCGCTATTTCCCTTTTACTTTTATTTCAAGTTATCATGGAAAAACTGAAACGGTCTGCTGCGCCCGAAACTCCCCAAACTCGCGAGGTCAGGACTGCTCTTGGACCCGAACCCCTCACTGATGCTCACACCCAACTCTGTGACCCGATCTATCCCTTCAATGTAGCCCGCACCAGAGCCGAGCTCTTTGACTTTCGGCGAAGGGGCGAGGATATATTTAGGGTCATTGAGTCAGGTCTGTATTATCAAATTGCCCCGACGACACATCCATTCCCAGAGTTTATTGTCTGGCTTGGGGAGGCCTACATTGAGCGTAAGGACATCTTCCTTTCCTCTCGGGACACCAAGATCCTTGAGATTACCCCCCAACTCATAAGAAAAGCCCTATGTTACCCTTCGGCTCAAGACTGCGTTGAGTTCTGTGAAGTCACTCTCTCCTGTCATTTCTCAAATCAACCCTTGGAAAAACAAAGTGGTTTCCTCGACCTTATCTCCGACTCACACCTATTATCGTTCCCTCACACAGAGTCGATTCCATTGTCATCATTCCATAGCACCATACAACCTATCTAGTGGTCATCTCGGGAATGTTAGGGTTTGAGGATGCCGAGATGGTGACTAAGGTGGTTTTAGGTTTCCTATGGCTCATGATGCAGGCAAAGATCCTTTTGGATATCCCCTCCTTTCTAGCCTCAGCTATCAAGGCTCAGTTTAAAGAGATGTCTTCCTTCTGTTCTTTCAAATATTACTCCCTCGTTTTCTACCTATTCTTATTTGAGCACGAGGATAAGTTTGAAGGTCTAGGCCTGAACAGGTTCTCCAGGAGAAACGCCCAACACAGATCTGTTTACGAGTGGACTCCGACAATTCGCCAACAACCAGAGGGGAAGGGGCATGCAAAATTCGTTAATGATTTCATGTCCATAGCCTATGCCATCATACACGACAGCCCCCTGCCCAGAATTTTCCCTGAGCAAAAAGATTGGCTTCAGTTCAGTGACACGGATTGCACAGGTGATTGGTACCTGTTCGAAGACCACACTGAGATCAGGGACTACGGTGCTGAAGTACCCCCTTATCACCTACCAGCGTTCCCGTCCATGAGGATCTTTGCCCTCGAGTTTATCCGCTAGGTCTTAAGTGCCGATCAAATCCACTTCGTGCCCGCTAAAAAGGGGCACATCTTCAAACTCCCAAACTCTATAGGCCCTTTCACCATTAATTCAAGGCATGCCCTCTCCATTGTGGAAAGGATGTTGCGAGAGATGAATTTCCCTCAGGGAGATGTCTAGCACTATGATCCTAAGGGGTTCCTCACAAACAGGAAGAAGAAGATTAAATCTACAACATATGCGCATGAACCTAGGCCTCTCATTGAATGGAACGCTAACTTTGATACGTGGCCTTTGGATACACAGATGGAGGCCGAATCCTCAGCTGCTGAAGGAAAAGGAGATAATGTGCCCGTTGAGACAGAAGGGCAGGAACAGGGGGACCCCTTGGGAAGTCAAGAGTTCATGGATGTTGATGAGGAAACTCACCCTAGTAAAAAACAGAGCACTGAAGGACCAGATGACCTAGAGGCTGAGTTATCTGATGATGAGGTCCCCGTGCTCAGGGGTCCCGACAAAGACAAGTTGGGCATTCTACTCTCCTTCGATTCTGCCTCGTCTTCAGCCCCCTCAGAGCTTTCACAGGTGATCACATTGGGCAGATATGATGCAAGGGATGAGATTGAGACCAGGAACAAGCTCGCAAGAGAAAGGTTCAGGGCCGAACTTTCTTAGTTCGTGGATAAACACCATACCAGGCTTTCCTCAGTTCTGGATATGGATAAAGAGCAACTCATATTGGCCATGCAACTGTCGGCTTTACATCCATCACCTTCGGGATCCCAATACAGAGCTCTAGAAATAATTCTAAATCTGGGCAACATTCCCCTGATGGATAATCTGAATTTGCACCAATGTATTGGGGACATGCTACAGAGTGAGGTAGTGAAGCATATAGTTGCCCTACAGAAGCTCGAAAGGAAGCTGAAGAAAATGAAGGAAAAGCAACGAAGAGAAAGGGTTAGCGCTAAGGCTGTCGCTACTTAGCTGGAGAACACCAGGAAAATGATAAGAGGGAAGGGGGTTGATACCAATGCAGCATTGCAAACTCTTCTTACCAAATTATATTTGGAGGTACAGGAGTTGAGGAGAAAGCTGAATATTCCTCGTTCTGAACATATTTAGACTAAGGAACTTGTCCAGGTAGAAAGGGAAAAGACGGTTCTCGTTGATTCCCTTGCTCAAAAGGAGGAAGAGAACACTCAACAGGATAAAGAGATTGTTGGGCTTAAGGAGAGGTTGTCAGAGTTGCAACTTAAGTGGGACGGGCATACATGCGTGGTTCCTATATCAGGAGATCCCCAAACTGCCCCGGAACAGCTCACCAAGGCCCTGGCCGATCTAAGGATGTCAGAAGACGAGGCCCGCTCCATTCGCCGGCTCTTAAACGAGGCCCAGGCCGCGTATGCAGAAAATCAGAAGATGGTTTCATCCCTACAGAAAGAGGTTGAGAACCTCCGCAAGGAAGCCCAGGGATATGAAAAGTCTATTAGAGGTTTGAAAGCTCAATTAAAAGGCAACATGTCGCTGATAGAAGCAAGACGACTGGTTTGGGAGGAGATCATAGCAGAGGTCAAGCAGCATTGGGAGCTCCTCGTATTGACCAACGATAAGAAAGTTGCTATTCACGATTATAAGGCACAATTGGAGGTTGGTCGCAGAGAAGGAGAACAAAAGGCAGCAATGGCAAGGAAATATGTCACATATCTCAACGAGCTTTCGTTTGAAGAATTGAGCTCCCAGGGAGTGGCAGACCGTTTCTGGACTGTTATGGAGGTTAGTAAGGTGATTGAGAAAGAAAATGCACGCGTAAACACGTTGGGGTTTTTAGCATTGGTTTCAAAGGGAGTGGAAAAATTCGATCAAAAATGGCTTAAGTTGGTAGAAGCTGGCCTCCTTCCATGCTGGGATCCACAGTCGGGTGCACTATTTCCCCTAACGGCCTATGATTAGAAAATGTCAGAGATCATGTGCAGGGCAGACACAACAATGGAGAAAACCTCCCAGCTAAAAGAAGAGACCCTAGTAGTTGCGCTGCATAAGGAATTCTTCCTTCTCGCTCAGGTCAAGAAATTCTTCGTTGTCCGCATGGATTATACAAAACTTACACAATTGCAGTCTATGTTTGAGACATACACCACAACACAGCTACTCGGGCTAGTTTTGTGGCAAAAGTGTGATGAATACGTGAATCCTCCGGTTTCCTCTACTTCACAGCAACTGCCACCTCCACCACCTTGTCACCATGGATCCTACACGTCTTCAATTTGATCACATCGAATAGAAGGCTCGGGCACTCCCCGTCGTACCAGCTAATGGACATTATGATCAGGCCCATGCGGCCTTTGTTTTATTTTTGATTTCAATTTCTATGTAATGTAAAATCAGGTGAAATCTCGATTTCACCCTGCGCACTCTCTGTTTTTTTCATGTTTTTGTTATGTTCTTGTTATAGTCTGTGTCGGACCATACTGTTTTGAATGAGATGTGGCTACGCCTCATCATTTTTGATTTAGATGGGAAACTGTAATATCAACAGGGAATATTTTGTCTGAAGAAATATCTAGTCACGTTGTCCATGTAAATGGCTATAAAGGGCCAAATCACAAACGAAGAAAAGGTTCTGAATTCTCTGAAAGTTTGAGGTGTATAGTCTGCATAACACATTTTGTAGTTTTGGGAATTGCTCTAAATGTATATCTGAAGAGCCATTTCGAAGGGATAATATAATGACTTTTGTTGCGATAATGGGTTCCTACTAGGCTTATGAACAGTATCTATGTCTATGTTATGTTTAATTTCGATCATTGTTCCGTTCTTTCATGTTTTCTGTCTTGTTATCATGCTTTCAGAATGCGGGTGTTCTATAGATTGTTTATGAATTTATCCATGAATGATACTCGTACAATGGTATATATAATATCACCTTAATCAGGCTCGGTGCATGATTTCCGTTTCGAGTTCCTACTTTTCACCATTTTCCTCTTAACTCCCTGAAGGGTGGATTCTTATATTTTGTAAGCCCGCCTCACTCGGACTTACCATTCTAATTCCCCGTGGTCTCCGCTCCGATTAACCTTAAAGACTGTTCGTAGGTTTCACATTCGGCCCTTATTGCAGCAAACTCAATCTCATAACAGCCTTAGGCCCATTCTGAGCCAACCTCACTCCTCAAAATCATAGTTCATGGTTATTACTCTACTCTCCCTGCGATCCAGAACCACACATCAAATAACTCCATCCAATTAATATCCAGGAGGTTCCTGTCAAAGAACTTAAAGAACACTCATATGTCCTCCTATTTATAAGATGTCTTAGGCACTGGTCTTCTGCAACTCAAGGCTGTCTCTAGGAGTGACAACATCTTTTTGGCACCGTTGCCGGGGACGAAGTTGAAAATATTTTCCCAGGAATACGACATTGTTTTCACCCTTCAATCAGGTGAGCATGAAGGGTTGAGAGTTGCATAGCCCTCACCTTGGCGACTCCACTGTTAGCTAAATTTAAATCAGCCGCAATCCTGGCTTACACCAAGCCACATCTTAGGTCAGATACCTCTCAATTGAGAACCCCGTCTGTATCTGATCCTGAAAAAATTATATTCAAGAGAATTTGGAAAGAAGAGAAACCAGTCCAAACTGAACTACCCTCATTCTCGTTAGAAGATTCTCCGTCCTCATCTTAGAAAGCTGAAGTCTATGGCCCTGGCTCTACAATTCGAGTACTTGAATATCCCCTAGGTAACTCTGCTTTAGACCATTTTGAGATAAAAGACGAAGCCGAATCAGTAAATACCTTTGTGCCTCCTTTGCATCCCACCTCGGAGGCCGAGGAAGTCAAAGAAGTTACCATACTTCAGAGCTCATCTCAGGTTAACCTACAAATCTCCTCCTAGCATATACCTATTGTCATCCATCAGAATCTACCTCAGAATCCATCGCCCCCCATGGCTGTGCCTGGCTTCCTCCTTAATAAGTATGCCCCGTTAGCTTTACCACAAGTTCTGCATGACACGCCTCAAGATTATTTAAAGCTCTTGCCCCGATTCACCGGGGAAGACAACGTTTGCGCTCAGAAGCATATCGAGGACTTCCGTGCTTTTGCTGAAAATGTAAATGTGGAGCACTTGGATGTCGTGTTGAGGCTTTTCGTTCAGTCTCTAGATGGAGAAGCCCGAAAATGGTTTAAAACTCTTGCTGAAAACGCAGTCACCACTTGGGAGGAAATGGAAAATTCTTTTACTCAAAAATGGGGAGAAAATAGGGATCACTGCTACATCCTCATGGAGTTCAATGCCTTGAAAAAGAAGCACAATGAAGATGTAACCGAATTTATCAAGAGGTTCAATAAGTTGTACAATAACCTACCTACTGAGATGAAGCCTCCTCAAGCAGCAGCCAAGGTGGGTTTCGCAGGAGCATTCGAGTCCGAGTTTGGATTCACCTTGAGAGAGAGGAAATCTACGTCCATAGACCAGATCTAGATTGATGCACTAGAAGTAGAGGCAAACTTCGCCTCAACAGGAAAATCTAAAGGAAGAATAGATCATGATTCCAGAAGAAGGGGTAAGGAGGAGGCTTCTTCCTCTAACCAAGAAAGAGAAGCATCAGAGTATAAGATCGAAGAGATGAACAAGATGATTAAAAACCTCTCCAACAAGTTGGTGAAACTAGAATTGGAAGCTAAGAATTCCTCCCCTCGACCAAATCAGATGGCCCCTAATCGAGGTTTCAATCCCCTGTATCGGAAACCACCTCTGCAAATATTACAGTGGGATAGAAAAGAACAACAAGATCACATCCAACCTCCTTTATATTTGGAAGGGCAAATGGAAGGACAAACTGAGGAAGCTCCTGACTGTCAGAAGGATCAATTTCTTGCTTATTCAGAAGATGAAGAGGGAGAGCTTACCTTGCAAGAGGACCAAGAGAAGAAAGAAGTTTTCCCAGAAGATCCAGATATTGATGATTATTGCAGACAATTTGTGGACTTCATGCAAGCCTAGCTCCATAAGAAGTATGATCTTAGGTCCTCTAGAAAGAGAACCCGAGTACAAGAACAAGTGGAAGAATCCACACCGAAAGAGCAAACCCCTCCAAATTCTGTCAGCAAGGGGAAAAAGCCCATAGAGGAGCCCGTGCACCAAAAAGCAACTGCCTCTTCCTCTACAAGGTTAGTCCCCGATCCCCCTGTAAATCATAAGGCTTCTGCCGCAGCCCCAAACATTCCTATCCACCCTAAAGAACAACATAAGGAGGTCACTACAGAAAAAAACCCCGCAATCTTCAACCTCTAGAAAAAGTCAAAATCGCAGTTCCTCTAGTCGAACTTTTAAAGCAGCCTTCGTATAAAGCTCAAGTATCTCAATTCATGCTCTCCCATGGCGTAGGTCCTCTCCTCGATAGTCTCAACCTCCCAGAAGAAAGACCCATGGTAGTCTTTGGCCCCCATGTAGAAGAGTTCGATCCGTCAACCCCCCTGTTTTATGTGTCTCTGGTCATTCATGAACTGTTGCTGCACAACCGCATGTTGGATTCTGGGGCCTCACACAACTTACTGCCACTGTCTGTCATGGAGCAATTGGGGCTGCAAATTACTCGACCATATAAAGATCTGTATTTGTTCGATTCCAAGAGGGTAAAGTGTCTGGGCATGATAAAGGATCTGGTGGTAAATCTAGCCCAAATCCCATCCAAGAGCGTAGTGATGGATATCGTGGTAGCCAATATCCCAGCCCGATTCGGGATGTTGTTGTCCAGATCTTGGGGATCAAAGATTGGTGGCTCAATTAAGCTAGATCTCACCTACGCCACTATTCCAGTGTTTGGGGGGCAATGAAGGAGACTATACTGTGAGTCCAAGTTCGTGAAGATGGTTGTTACTAAAGCTGATGGCTCGACAAACTCTCCAGTATATGGTAAGGAAGGTGAATTTGCTTGTCTTATGTTCAAAGAGGGTGACGATTTTCTATAGGAAGTAAAAGCCCATCCTCTAAAACAAAAGCAACCTATGGGCAAAGAAGAGGATGAGATATGGACCTTGCATTTTGATGGGGCCAACTCGCAAGAAGGAAATGGAGCCGGGGTACTTTTAATATCACCCAAAGGATGTTTGGTCCCTCTCTCCTTCAAATTGGAGTATGAAGCCACAAACAATGTGGCTGAATACAAAGCCTTACTACTAGGACTGCAGACAACACGAAATATGAATATTCAGAGCCTGAAGGTTTTCGGGGACTCAGAACTGGTAGTAAGACAAGTCAGGAATTAGTGCCAAGCTAAACATCCACGGCTTAGAGCCTACAGAAATGAAGTTTGGGACTTGGTGGAGAACTTTTTCTTGGCTTTTAACATACAATTCATGCCAAGGGACCAAAATTGGATGGCTGACTCGCTCGCTGTTGTAGCCAGCAATTTTCGCCCACCCCAAAATCCTTTGCTCAGATACGAGGTTGAGGTGCGATATCACCCCTCTATCCCAGACAATGTAAAGCACTGGCAGGTTTTCGAGGACGAGGAACAACTCAAGCATTTCATGGAGATGGTTGGCGAATTCTCCAATTTGATGATTGATGCAGTGGAGGAAGAGCCTAGTGATCAACCACAGACCAAATGGGAAGAGACATTGGCTGGACACCGAGTCTTGCAACTCAAAGGGAATGTCATTCCCAGAGGCCTCGTGCCCCTGGAAAGGCTGTTCGACAAAAATGATATCCCGATTAATCCTAATAAGATGACACAAGATGACCAGGTGAATGATATAAATATAGGGACAGAGGAGGACCCAAAAGTAGTAAAGTTATTCAAGGGAGTTCCTGAAGAATTTCAAGACAAATATGTCAGGTTGTTCCAAGCATATAAGGATGTCTTCGCATGGTTATACCAGGATCTGAAAACTTTCGACATTGATGTCATACAGCACAAAATTCCTCTCAAAGGAGATGCCAAGCCTCAAAAGCAAAAACTGAGGCAGATCAACCCCTTGCTGCTCCCTGCAATCGAGAAAGAGATCAAAAAGCTACTGCGGGCTAAAATCATCGTTCCTCTAAGATATTCTGAGTGGGTGGAAAATTTGGTCCCAGTAAGAAAGAAGAACAGAGAAATAAGACTGTGCGTAGACTTCAGAAATATCAACAGGTCTTCACTAAAGGACAATTATCCTCTTCCGAAGATGGACCACAACTTGCAAAAGGTGGTCGGATCCTCCCGAATGTCTATGATGGACGACTTCTCTGGATATAATCAGGTAGCAGTCCTCTCCAAAGATCAAAAGAAAACGACATTCACCACACCATGGGGAACCTTCATGTATGCCCGAATGCTGTTCGGTCTTATCAATGCCGGTGCCACCTTTCAACGTGCTATGGACATTGCTTTTGTAGGAGAGCAAGATAAGTTTGTAGTGATTTATCTGGACGATATCACTGTGTTCTCAAAGAGTGATGCTGAGCATATTGAACACCTTCGCCGGACTTTTGAGAAGTGCCACAGGTACGGCCTGTCGCTGAACCCCCAAAAGTCCATGTTCGCCCTTGAGGAGGGGAAGCTGCTGGGACACATAGTGACAAAGGAGGGAGTGAAAATCGACCCGAAAAGGGTAGAAGTGATCAACGACATTTCCCTCCCACGGAATAAAAAGGAAATCCAGGTATTCTTGGGGAGAATAAATTTCCTAAGAAGGTTCATTCTAAATTATGCTGAGATCGTTCGACATATTACGGAGATGCTCAAGAAAGATAACTAAGTAAAATGGACCCCCCACACAAGGACTTCTTTCAACATAATCAAATAGGCTTTTGCTGAAGCCCCAGTACTGGCAGGCCCTAATTACAGCAAGCCTTTCATGATATTTTCCTTTGCCTCCCCTCATACAGTAGCTGCGGTACTGTTACAGAAGAACGAAGATGGGCACGAACAACCGATTGCATTTTTTAGCCATGTTCTGCGGGATGCATAATTAAAGTACAATATTCTGGAAAAGCAGGCCTATGCCCTGGTCAAATCTTTAAAGGCTTTTCGGATATATGTGCTGTAGTCGCCCATAATTGCCTACGTCCACAGCAGCAATAAAGGATATTCTAATACAGGGAGATAGTGAAGGGAAGAGGGGCAAGTCGATCGCCAAGATCCAGGAATATGAATTAGAGATCAGGCCCACTAAGCTCATTAAAGGACAAGGATTGCCTAAAATTTTATCAGAGTGCAATTGCCAGGCCTTGGGTATAAATTTATCCATGGAAGGAGGGGAATTACCGAGAGGAGCTGACGTACAGTCTGAAATAGAAACCTCGGTGCAAAAGACACACATGAAATACCTTCTGTCCGCATGGTATAAAGATGTGGTGGAATACCTTCTTACATTGAGGTGTCCTCCCACTTTTGACAAAGCAAAGTACCGCACTCTGAGATTAAAATCGCAGAAGTACGCCGTGGCAAATGGACGGTTATATTGGAGAGATTCGTCAAGAGTTTTGCTACTATGTCTAACGGAGTAGGAGTTGGACAAGGTGATGGACCGAATTTCATGATGGCATATGCGGCGGGCATTATAGCTGGCGGTCTACGGCTCACAAAATCTTGAGAGCAGGTTTCTTCTGGCCTCGGTTGTTTGGAGATGTACACGCTCGTGTCCGAGCTTGTGGAAAATGCCAAACTTTTGCAGAAAAGCAAAAATTTGCGCCACTACCGCTGATTCCGATACATATCGAAGAGTCGTTCAGGCAATGGGGCATTGATTTTATCGGAGACATCCACCTCGCATCCAGTAACCAACACCATTAGATCCTCACTGCCACCGACTACTTTACCATGTGGGTCGAAGCTGTGCCTGCAAGAAATGCCACGGATGGGGTGGTGATAAAATTTATGGAAGAGAATATAATAGCTAGGTTTGGGCGCCTGGCTAAAATTTTCGCTGATAACGCCCAAGTCTTCAAGTCTGCCAAGTTCATAAACTTTTTCCAGCTGTATAATATCACTTTGGGACATTCTACGGCTTACTATCCGCAGGGGAACAGGTTGGCTGAGTCGTCCAAAAAGACTTTGGTAAGAATTCTGAAAAAGACCATAAGCGAGAATCAGAAGAATTGGGACTCATAGCTTAAGTTTGCACTTTGGGCAAATCGCGTTACCAGTAAAAGATCCATAGGCAAGTCTCCCTACGAATTGGTGTATGGCCGAGCAGCGGTGTTCCCCATTCAACTCGCTTTTACCCGTGGCCAGGTTTCTACAAGACAGTGAGGAAGAACCAAATGATCTCATCAGGAGAATGAATCTGCTTGTAGAACTGGATGAAACACGAGCTCAGGTGAACATCAGGTTAGCCGACTATTAGGAGAAAATGAAGGGTCTTTTCGACCAACGAGCAAAAGATAGGGAAATACAAGCAGGAGACCTAGTGTTGAGGTGAGACATTAGATGGGCGGACAAAGGTAAACATGGAAAGTTCGACCCACTCTGGTTCAGACCTTTCAAGGTGGCTGAAGTTAAGGGAAACAACACTTTCATATTGGAAAATCTAGAAGGGGACCTGATTGAAATGCCCGTGAACGGGCAATTCCTCAAGCCCTACTTTCAGTACTGACAGTGGTCGCAAGGGCCCATTGTATATATCCTCCACTCTGTATATATTTCATCTTTCAGTTTCGCATGCATTTTCGTTTTAACTCTTTCCCGGAGTACTTGTAGCTTTCTAAGATGCCCAGGTATTTTAACAAGTGCACAAGCAGGCGGTCTACGATGTTCTCAACACCCTCGGGAGTGAGCGTGTCGTCCCCAAGTGGAGCCAATGTTGGCTTGTGACCTCACTGATAAAAGAAAAGGAGCTGCTACATAAACGAAAATAAAAACGCAGGCCAAGAAGGACGGGGAACAACAAGGTTCATAGAGGGGGCTTTCGAAGAACAAGCGCGATGATACCATATCAATCACTCACCAAGGCAGCGCACGCAGTTCCGTGGCGGAACCACGCGCCAAGTATCGACAACCGATAACCGTTCCGTCAGTATCAAAAGGTGACTAAGGTGACCGCAGCCGACCCCCCGGAGGATGTGACGTCATCTCTCCTCCGGGCCAATTAGAATGGTTCCGTGGGGGCAAGGATAAGGGGCGGAGGCCTCCGTTCACCCCTCCGAAGATTGAAAGGGCCCACCACAGCTAAACTATTGGCACATGTATGTTTTTATGGTAAGGTAAGTTTAGCAGGCGGTACGAAGGCCGGTACTTGCCTTGTTCGACACGTGGCCCCCACCTACCCGGCGGCTGTCAGCCAACCACCTGGCGCCACGTGTCTCACTATCGACGTCCTTACGACGTCAGCCCTACAAGTGTCACCCCACCTCGATAAATAGTAAAACCCTGTTTCCATAGCGCGTTTTACCCTTGACTGTGTAATTCTACTGGTTAGTTACAGGTTTTTCGTTCTATCAAGCAGGTTAAAACTCGAGTACTGATTGATTTTCACTCTCGCCTCGTTTTCCCTTGCTACCTCACTGCTATTACAGGTATTTGAATGTGTCCTTTTCGCTATTTCCCTTTTACTTTTATTTCAAATTATCATGGAAAAACTGAAATGCTCCGCGCCCGAAATCCCCCAAGCTTGCGAGGTCAGGACTCCTCCTGGACCCGAACCCCTCACTGATGCTCACGCCCAACTCTATGACCCGGTTTATCCCTTCAATATAGCCCACACCAGAGCCGAGCTCTTCGACTTTCGGCGAAGGGGCGAGGATATATTTAGGGTCGTTGAGTCAGATCTGTATTATCAAATTGCCCCGACGACACATCCGTTTCCAGAGTTTATTGTCTGCCTTGGGGAGGCCTAGATCGAGCGTAATGACATCTTCCTTTCCTCTCAAGGCACCAAGATCCTTGAGATTACCCCCCAACTCATAAGAAAATCCCTATGTTACCCTCCCGCTCAGGACTGCGTCAATTTCTCTGAAGTCACTCTCTCCTGCCATTTCTCAAATCAACCCTTGGAAAAACAAAGTGGTTTTCTCGACCTTATCTCCGACTCACGCCTATTATTGTTCCCTCACACAGAGTCGATTCCACTGTCATCATTCCGTAGCACCATACAACCTATTCTAGCGGTCATCTCGGGAATGTTAGGGTTTGAGGATATCGAGATGGTGACTAAGGCGAGTTTAGGTTTCCTATGGATCATGATGCAGGCAGAGATCCTTTTGGATATCCCCTCCTTTCTAGCCTCGGCTATCAAGGCTTAGTTTCAAGAGATGTCTTCCTTCTGTTCTTTCAAATATTGCTCCCTCGTTTTCTACCTATTCTTATTTGAGCACGCGGATATGTTTGAAGGTCTAGGCCTGAACAGGTTCTCCACGAGAAACGCCCAACCCAGATCTGTTTTCGAGTGGACTACGACAGTTCGCCAACAACCAGAGGGGAAGGGGTATGCGAAATTCGTTAATGATTTCATGTCCATAGCCTATGCCATCATACACAACAACCCCTCGCCCAGAATTTTCCTTGAGCAAAAAGATTGGCTTCAGTTCAGTGACACGGATTGCACAGGCGATTTGTACATGTTCGAAGACCACACCGAGATCAGGGTCTACGGTGCTGAAGTACCCCCTTATCACCTGCCAGCGTTTGCGTCCATGAGGATCTTTGCCCTCGAGTTTATCCGCCAGGTCTTAAGTGTCGATCAAATCCACTTCGTGCCCACTAAAAAGGGGCACATCTTCAAACTCCCAAACTCTATAGGCCCTTTCACCATTAATTCAAGGCATGCCCTCTCCACTGTGGAAAGGATGTTGCGAGAGATGAATTTCCCTCAGGGAGATGTCTTGTGCTATGATCCTAAGGGGTTCCTCACAAATAGGAAGAAGAAGATTAAATCTACAGCATATGCGCATGAACCTAGGCCTCTCATTGAATGGAAAGCTACTTTGATATGTGGCCTTTGGATATACACAGATGGAGGCCAAATCCTCAGCTGCTGAAGGAAAAGGAGATAATGTGCCTGTTAAGACAGAAGGGCAGGAATAGGGGGACCCCTTAGGAAGTCAAGAGTTCATGGATGTTGATGAGGAAACTCACCCTAGTAAAAAACAGAGAACTGAAGGACCAGATGACCTGGAGGCCGAGTTATCTGATGATGAGGTCCCCGTGCTCAGGGGTCCCAACAAAGATAAGTCGGGCTTTCTTCTCTCCTTCGATTCTGCCTCGTCTTCAGCCCCCTCAGAGCTTTCACAGGCGGTCACATAGGGCAGATATGATGCAAGGGATGAGATTGAGACCAGGAACAAGCTTGCAAGAGAAAGGTTGAGGGCCGAACTTTCTAAGTTCGTGGATAAACACCATACCAGGCTTTCCTCAGTTTTGGATATGGATAAAGAGCAACGCATATTGGCCATCCAGCAGTTGGCTTTACATCCATCGCCTTCGGGATCCCAATACAGAGCTCTGGAAATAATTCTAAATCTGGGCAACATCATTCCCTTGGCGGATAAGCTAGATTTGCACCAATGTATCGGGGACATGTTACAGAGTGAGGTAGTGAAGCATACAGTTGCCCAACAGAAGCTCGAAAGGAAGCTGAAGCAAATGAAGGAAAAACAACGAAGAGAAAGGGTTAGCGCTAAGGCTGTCGCTACTCAGTTGGAGAACACCAGGAAAATGATAAGAGGGAAGGGGGTTGATACCAATGCAGCATTGCAGGCTCTTCTTACCAAATTAGATGTGGAGGTACAGGAGTTGAGGAGAAAGCTGAATATTCCTCGTTCTGAACATATTCAGATCGAGGAACTTGTCCAGGTAGAAAGGGAAAAGACGGTTCTTGCTGATTCCCTTGCTCAAAAGGAGGAAGAGAACGCTCAAAAGGATAAAGAGATTGCTGGGCTTAAAGAGAGGTTCTCAGAGTTGCAACTTAAGTGGGACGGGCATACATGCGTGGTTCCTATATCAGGAGATCCCCAGATTGCCCCGGAGCAGCTCACCAAGGCCCTGGCCGATTTAAGGATGTCAGAAGACAAGACCCGCTCCATTCGCCGGCTCTTAGACGAGGCCTAGGCCGCGTACGCAGAAAATTAGAAGATGGTTTCATCCCTACAAAAAGAGGTTGAGAACCTCCGCAAGGAAGCCCAGGGATATGAAAAGTCTATCAGAGATTTGAAAGCTCAATTAAAAGGCAACATGTCGCTGATAGAAGCAAGACGACTGGTTTGGGGGGAGATCATAGCAAAGGTCAAGCAGCATTGGGAGCTCCTCGTATTGGCCAACGATAAGAAAATTGCTATTCATGATTATAAGGCACAATTGGAGGTTGGTCGCAGAGCAGGAGAACAAAAGGAAACAATGTCAAGGAAATATGTCAGATATCTCAACGAGCTTTCGTCTGAAGAATTGAGTTCCCAGGGAGTGGCCGACCGTTTCAGGACTGTTATGGAGGTTAGTAAGGTGATTGAGAAAGAAAGTGCACACGTAAACACGTTGGGGTTATTTGAACTGGTTTCAAAGGGAGTGGAAAAATTCGATCAAGAATGGCTTAAGTTGGTAGAAGCTGGCCTGTTGCCATGCTGGGATCCACAGTCGGATGCACTATTTCCCCTAACGGCCTATGATAAGAAAATGTCAGAGATCATGTGCAGGGCAGACACAACACTGGAGAAAACCTCCCGGCTAAAAGCAGAGACCCTAGTAGCTGCGTTGCGTAAGGAATTCTTCCTTCTCGCTCAGGTCAAGAAATTCTTTGTTGTCCACGTGGATTATACAGAACTTACACAATTGCTGTCTATGTTTGAGACCTACACCACAACACAGCTACCCGAGCCAGTTTTGTGGCAAAAGTGTGATGAATACGTGAATCCTCTAGTTAACTCTACTTCACAGCAACTGCCACCTCTGCCACCTCGTCAGCATGGATCCTCCACGTCTTCGTTTCGATCAAGCCGAACAGAAGGCTCGGGCACTCCCCGTCGTACCAGCTAGTGGACATTATGATCAGGCCCATGCTGCCTTTGTTTTATTTTTGATTTCAATTTCTATGTAATGTAAAATTGGGTGAAATCTTGATTTCACTCCACGCACTCTCTGTTTTTTTCATGTTTCTGTTATGTTCTTGTTATAGTCTGTGTCGGACCATACTGTTTCGGATGAGATGTTGTTATGCCTCATCATTTTTGATTTAGATGGGAAACTTTAATATCAGCAGGGAATATTTTGTCTGAAGAAATATCTGGTCACGTTGTCCATGTAAACGACTATAAAAGGCCAAATCGTAGACTAAGAAAAGGTTCTGAATTCTCTGAAAGTTCGAGGTGTATAGTTTGCATAACACATTTTGTAGTTTTGGGAATTGCTCTGAATGTATATTTGAAGAGCCATTTTGAAGGGATAATATAATGACTTTTGTTGCGATAATGGATTCCTACTGGGCTTATGAACAATACGTATGTCTATGTTATGTTTAATTTCGATCATTGTTCCGTTCTTTCATGTTTTCTGTCTTGTTATCATGCTTTCGGAATGCAGGTGTTCTATAGATTGTTTATGAATTTATCCATGAACGATACTCATACAATGGTCTATAATATCACTTTAATTAGGCTCGGTGCATGATTTCCGTTTCGAGTTCCTACTTTTCACCATTTTCCTCTCAAGTCCCTGAAGGCTGGATTCTTATATTTTGTAAGCCCGCCTCACTTTGACTTACCATTCTAATTCCCCGTGGTTTCCGCTCCGATTAACCTTAAAGACTTTTTCGTAGGTTTCACATCCGACCCTTATTGCAACAAACTCAATCTCATAACAGCCACAGGCCCATTCTGAGCTAGCCTCACTCCTCAAAATCATAGTTCATGGTTATTACTCTGCTCTCCCCGTGATCCAGAACCACACATGAAATAACTCCATCCAATTCATATCCAGGAGGTTCCTATCAAAGAACATAAAGAATACTCATATGTCCGCCTGTTTTTAAGATGTCCTAGGCACTGGTCTTCTGCAACTCAAGGCTGTCTCTAGGAGTGACAACACCATCAATCTGTGACCTGAGGTGCATTCTGCTATAATCAAACTGATATTCCCAACTGAATTGTATCTTGCTATAATCTCACCAATCTTCAACTATAGCCTCAAGTTATAATCTGACCACTTCATCTTGTAACCTATTCCAAATCCTTTTCTGAAAGCATTATTGTGTTAATTGGATTTGATGTAAGTATGAAATCAAACATATGACCAATGTAAACAAGATTTCCTCTTTGTCCATTGTTGACTATTCCCAACAGAAATAATACAAATCTTAAAATAGTTAAGAAAATCTCCAATACTGTTGCTTTAAAAATAATTACTCATTTACTGCTTAAAATGAAGCAATCCTTGTGCTGCAAATTGTTGGGCATGGAGTCCGTAGTAGCATATCAAAAAAAAATTCATCTATGAGCAAACCTGTAACCTATGAAATGCAACGATATGCCTGCACTAATTCAGATACTCTTTCACACTGAAATCTGAAGATGAAAATTTCTAAAGACTAAAACTATAAACTGATTTATCATATATTGTTTAAATCACGCCACTCAATCCCATACACCTCTATCTAACTGAAATGAAAAGCTTTACAATGTTAGGTGTATTCTTCTTTCCAATGTAACCAGGTGAGGAGTGGGTTTATTGACAAACCATGCTGCCAGTAGCTGAAAATCATTGAAATATATTTTCAATGATAAATAAAGGTACACATGTGATGATTGCAGGGATGTTTGTGTTGAAATTTGCAACAAGAAACAGTGAAATTGGAATCCATAAACAACATGACAGCACACACACTAGTGTGGGACCACAGGTCACACAGTGATGGGTCCTAGCAATACATTAGTGTGCAAGCCAATTTATTTAATAAATTAGAAATGTGTCTAATTTAATTTTCCCTTAATTAAATTGGACAATAAACTGTAATCTTATCTCATAAACACTTGTAATAGTTAATTGAGCGCGATAGACTCAGTTAGCTCATGAATTTCGAGTTGAGGGTGGTTGGCAAGGCATGCAGAGTGATTCTATTAGTTTTTGAGTCCAAGTTGTACTTAGTGTATTAGTTTAATGCATGAGAAATCAATTAACTCAATTAAGTGAGTTAAAATCAGTTTAACTAGTTGTAACTGATTGTTGCACTAGTGAGAGGTCAAGTGACTTAAATCAAATTTAATTCACATGCAGTGATCTTTCAAGTGACTGATGATGTACTATTAATATTTGCATGCATTTTAGTTTTGATGAAGACCCAATTGAGATAGAGTTTAAAAGGATGTTAGCTATCAGTTGTATTTTTAGCAAACTTCCCAGATGCAGGTAAATCAACACAAGATTTCCCATGATACTTGCACAGTCAAGGAAGGATGAAATTCCTAAGGAATAGGGATTGCGTGAGCAAGGCAGGTTGAGTAGAGGTTGAGAATTGGTTAAGTACTACCCTAATTTTGTCCAGATCAGTGTGAAATAGTCAGGAGAGTGCATCAGACTCTTGTGAGAAGAAAGCATTGTATTGTTTCATGATTCCTTAGTTCATTATACAATAGAGATAGAGGGGTTTTGAGCATCAAGCTTTCCCCAGGAAAAATATTTGTGCTGTGGGTTGATTTGCTTCTTTCTTTTACTTGGTCTGATTGTGCGATCGTGTTTAATTTCCACAGAATTAATTGTAGAAGGATTCAATACCTTCCTCTAGTATATTGCATGATCAAATTGACTCCATTGGAATAAATATTTTTTTTATAATTTCTACAGTTTGGATATGAAAACAAGAGAACCTTCACCACCTCCATCTTGGACTCCCTCACTTCCTCTTATGAACTCCAAATTCTATCCTAAAAATATATATTCCTTGAGATCGTTTTCCTAGGGCCACCAAGAGCATCCCTCCTTGTGCAAAAAAGGCCTTCAAGAGGCTTTGATCTTGGCTAGGGGATTTGGCCACCGTTCACTCATTTTCCCCAACTTCCATCCACCTCTCCACACCCTTAAACCATAATTTTAACCTCTTAAACCTTCTCGGAAGCCCTCCTATAGCATTATAGGCCCTTTTGTAGTAATACATGGCTCTTGTAGTAACCACCTATAGCACACCTGCAGGACCTCATTTTTCCACCAATTTTGATCATTATTGCAACTTGGACTTAGTTTAGAACAATATTGACCACCCGCTATGATTTCATGATCATGGGAAACTTCTAGGTCACTCCAAAGCCTTATTTTCCTAACTTCCATCTTGATATATGCTTGATTGTGAAAGGGATCTAAATAAATAGTTGGTGTAACCTTTCTAGCTTTAAAGTTGGGAATGTCTTGGTAGTTCCTTTTAATTATAATAATCTAGTTTAACTTTCCATTGATAAGATTCATAAGCTAACAACATGTCCAAAGGTCATTAATGTTTCTCAAATAATATTTTTCCCTTATGATATTTCTCCCTATTCATACGGGAAAACCACACATATATTGTTTTAATGATGAAAAATAGTTTCAACATCATGTGTTTAATGGAAAAGTTTATTAAAAGTAATCATATTGTGTATCATTCAAACTATAGCGTCATTTGCAATCTCCTACACATTGTACAATTAAAATGACAAAATCTCTTAGCTAAACACTGCACACGCATGAAATTATAATATAATAACAACCACATGTTGTGAGACAATATCGTTATACTTCAATAAGTACACTAAAATTTTATAAATATAATTCTTTGAACAAATATGAGCTAATCAATAACATATAGTACTCATAACTCTCATGGTATAAAAATAAGAATAAAATAAATTATCAAAATTAGAAGAAAAGAAAAAGAAAGAAACACTTTTAGAATCAAATAAATATGCTAAAGTAAATTCTATTCAAATCTAAATAGAAAAAATTTCAACCATAACAATCTCAAAACTAGAATCAAGAACTAGAATCAAGTTTTATATTGATGATATTTATGAATTTTCTTAATTATTTGTAAAAATAAAATATATTATTAGAAATGATCCATCAAATATCCGTAGGAGAGATAGACCTTTTACTCTTATGAAATTTAAGTCGTTCACCTAATAACTCATATTCAAGTAAAAAGAACTCTTAACCCATTAAGAACACTTTTAAATCTCACTTTAAAGTGAAAAACAAATTCAATCCAATAGAACAAAAACGCAAATAACAATTACAATCACTATTAACAAATTCTAATGGAATTACTTACTTTCAAATAACAACTAACCTTAATTATTTATGAAAAACTTATATTTTAAATTCTCACCCAAAAAGATCTTCACCCAATTTTATATATATATATTCTTTGGTTTTTTAAATTTAATTTATTATAAAATTTCCACTGTCCTTTCCGACGAAAATAATTACTAATAACCTTTTAATATCTTTTCTCTTTTTCCTACTTGACTAATTTAATTATTTTTCCGAAACGCCTGCAAATAGAAAGCACGAACCTTGCGAACGTTTTGACTCATCGTGGCCGCTCGGAGGTCCCACGATCGAATCCACCAGCGTGCCCGCCCATAGAACAAACATTAAAACCGAAGGGCGAGCGCGCAGTTGAAAATACCAAACCCTGATTCTACCCTACCCACAGCATCAACCTCAGCATCTTCTTATTTATTTAATTATCACTTGCTCTTCTCCCACTGAAATATTCATTCCTCATTCATTATTTATTATTGTGAGAGTTGATTGCAATGGCGACTTTAGTGCTCTTGTTATCGCAGTTGCTTGGGAGAAGGAGATATAATGAAAAATGCACAGATCTTGTTGTTGCAGACGATTCAAGTCATGGTGGCCACTGGGAGGTCGGGGTTTCGAATCCTGTAACGTTGTCGGGTGTGAGCAGAGACGAAAGAAGGGAAGAAGAAGAGGAAGAGGTGAAGTTTAGAAGTGATTGCAGTTTAGGGTTTCAGTTCCTGGGGTTTTCCCGTAACAGACTAACCCCGTTCTCAGCATCTTCTCGTTCCACCAAAAGTTGCACATATGAATATTGATGTTTGCTGACGTGGCTGTATTGCTTACGTGGAGCAGGGACATTGCTGATCTGTACAGTTTATTTTCTTATTTCTCAATTTATTGAATAAATTGAAAATGAATCGAATTCTTTCTTAGGGTATGACACATTTTCCATGTGGTTTCTGACCACCGTGATGAGAAACCTTCTAAAGTTGCACTCCATTCGATCCTTCAATATTTACTTTTTATATGATATTTTTTTTTAATCAGAAAATTTATTGAAGTTGTCAAATTAATAGTTAAGAGAGCTATTTCTGTCGTTATTAGAATATATGATTATTTATTATTGTTATTTAAGGAAATTATGTAGTTTGGAATTATTCGCTGGCGTGTCTTAAGGGGTCAAGCTTTCTACCGTGTAAGATGCCTCTAGTTTGGGTCATTAATCTCTTTCGTAGAAGATGCTTCTAGTTTTGGGTCATTAACCTCTTTCTTTAGGTTTCAGTAAGACAATCTATTACCCAATCAAAAGCAGAAGCAAAATATTCTTATATATTATTATTTATTTTCAATATTTCTATTTTTTTAATTTTTAAATTTCTTTAATATTCTAAATTTTTATTAAGTCAGTTGGGGGTAGCTCAATGGGCTTCAAATATTGAAAATTTACTAGTAGTTACATGCCATACATATCCTAGACCTGGAAATATTTAGTAATATTCACTAATAGTTAAGTCTTTCTAAATCCCCTCAATTACAATTACAAACAAACAAACAAAAAAAACAATATATATATATATATATATATATATATATATATATATATATATTTAATTTATATTTTATAATAAATTTTAATAAATTTTTTAAATAATTATTGATGATGATGATGGTGGTGGTGGTGGTGGTGGTAGTGGTTAACGTCCACTGAGACCAATTTTTGGTCTATCAGGCCTAAAGAAAAGAGTTATTTAGTTTGATTTAATATTTTATTCCTATCCTCAAAAAGCTTGGAGAGAAGCCTCCCGAGCTCACTATAATTGACATCTTAAAAGGCTAGGAAGGTCAGTATTGCAACAAAGATTATGAAATTGAGCTCTAATGTGGTTGTACGCGGGGCACTCTAATAGGAAGTGATTTTCATCATTGATGTTCATATTCTCACAGAGATGGCAGATCCTTTCCATTCATGGTGTTTTAGGAATTTTCCAACGACCTGTTTCACTATGGAGCTCATGAGAGTTCGTTCTAATATTGGCTATATTAATTTTCTTCTTTGAGCTAGTTAAAACAGAGAGATACTTTTGATCTTCTAGGGTGGGGTTGATGACCTCCTTATAATATCTTAATTTTCTTTTAGTTGCTAGATCTTTCTCACACCACATTTTTTCTTTGAACTTAGAAGTAACAATTTTTTTAATGTTATTAATGTTTTGCAATGCAACATTCTCGTCGATCTCCCAATGGTTTAACCAGGCCCTAGTGTCTTTATACCAACCTCTTTTAAGCCTTAGGTGGTTTTGGCTGGAATTTAAAGCTAGCTTAGGAAGTCTATGGTCTCCTATGCTATTGAGCTTGTGCTTGTACAACAGAAGCCTAGTCATAGCTAGGCTCTCGATAGGGGAAAGACCCACTTCTATAAGGACAATAGGATAGGGTGTATTGCTTCTAATTTTAAGGTTATACGTTATAAAACGCTTTTGGATTTGCTCAATATTTCTCCAGGATTCTCTATAGATGCTACAACCCCAAACCTCACATCCATATAAGATAACAGGAGTGACTAAACTTTCAAAGAGGTACTTCCTTCTATCCCACATTACGAGGTTTTCCATTTTACAATTATTTTCAAGACCAAAATAAGCTTTCCATCCCCCATTAATCCTTTTCTGAATGTTATAGTTCCAGTTGAACTTGTGATGAATATCAATTCCTAGGTACTTATAAGAAGACACTTCCTCCAAGTTACTATTGTCATACACAAAATTAGCGTAAGTGTCCTTCTTGGATTTGATAATCATAACTTTTGTTTTGTCAGTGTTAACAGACATACCCATGGTAGAGCAGAAATCCTTAAGAAGTCTAAGTTGCTTAGCAAGATCAGATGGGCACCTTGTGAGAAGAACAATATCGTCAGCATAGAGAAGAAGGATGATGACTATCCCAGCTAAGATTGTGCCAGCACATCGTGCTTCCTCTAAACAACCTTCTAGCTTGTCGATGTAAATGCCAAATAGGGTAGGGGAGATGGGGCAACCTTGTTTAACTGTGATATTACACTTAATATCTCTTGACCCTCATTTCTCTTTAACTTGGCAATTACATTCTCGTATAACCTTATAGCGGTCGCTCTTAGCTCGAAAGGAACATTTAGCTCTTCGAGTCTATTCCATATGTCGTTTCTAGGAACCATATTGAAAGCCTTTCTAAAGTCCATAAAGTAACAGAAGAGATTGGATTTATCATTGTGACATTCCTCCACAATGATCCTAAGCGTAACGAGGTGGTCCTTTGTTGAGTGTTGCCTTCTAAAACCCGCTTGGCCTTTAGCCCGCTTACCTTCACTTTCAAGCCAAATACTCAACTTTTTTTCCAAAATAATGCCATATAACTTGGCTAAGAGAGAGATGATCATAATTTTCCGATAATTAGAGGGGTTATTTGTATCCCCACTTTTAAAAATAGGGAGGCTCTGAGTCCAAGGTTTATGGAACCCTTGCTTGACCGCTTGGTTGAAAAGCTTGTGGATGTGGGGGTGACAAATAAATTGGATATTATATGATATCGGCATTATTTTTTCCCCAATTATTTTTCAAACATGAAATTGTAAAAGTTATTTTGTTTTTCCTAGTAAAAGAATATTTAATGCAATTTAAGATCATATATTCTTACTTAGTATAAAATGCAAGGATTTTTTTTTTTTTTAATTAAGGAACTACACCAAAACTTTTGTAAAGTATTATTATTATTATTATTGTTGTGATTTCACAATTACTCATATTAATAATAATTGCAAAAAAATTAATAATCTATCATATTAATAGAAAAAGGATAAAAGTTTTAAAAATGATATTAAAAGTTCAATTGAATTATATTGAATATATTATTTTTTATGTTAATGTTATTATTGATCCTAAACAAATTTTAAGAGGCAATGTACATAGCGTCACTATGTCTTTAGTGGGTGGCTAGGGTTTGATCTTAATGGTAGTTAATGCATATATTGGTTCATTTGGCTCTTTCTTTGCACTTCCTGACGTGTTGTTTTGATCCTCATTGTGGTCTACCTCTTTAATGTAGTCTCCATTTTGTTCAACATATTTAATCATGGTAATGACTCATTCCTTGATTATTCGTAATATACTTATGACTCCCAACATTCCTATAAGAGACGTTCTTTTAAATGATGTTGGTGCACTCCCCATATTAGTAGTTCATGGTATTTCCTATTATAATGTGGCGATAAAAGGGAATTATGGTAGAAAGTAGATCCCTAAGATCCACATGGTTCACAAAGCTTTGAATCCATCCATAGTGGTTGGGAAGGAGCAATAGAGTATTAATATTTTTACAAAGATAATAGTAGACTTATTTGGAGTTTTAGTGACATCTAGCCAAAAGAAAATAAACCTTTATTAATGACCTCTTACACCTACAAATAAGAAGTTCCAATAAGCATATATCTACCTTTATGGTTATTGTAGAGTTCAACTTGCTAAAGGATAAAGATTAGATCCTTAACTCTAGCGCTTAGCTTTAACGGAAATTGGTCACTACATGGAGCCCTAGCCTCTAACCTTCACCCAAATTTAGATTTGTTCTAGATGGCTCCATTCTAGGTTAGATTTCGTAATTTTCCTATACATTTTTGGGTTATGATTCACTTTGTAATACCCAAAATGCTTAGATAATTTTTATTTAGAGAAGAAGAGACAAAAGGCCATTACAGTAAATATATTTGCACAACCCATTAACACGGAATTTCACAAAGGATTTTAGGAAAAAATAAGTTGGTTGCCAAAGACTACATCCAAAATCAAAAGTTGGAGTTACCTTTCATTTCAAGGCATGCCTTCAAATAAGGCATGTCTGCAACCACTATAACAAGATATTGAAGGTTGGGAAATCAAGCAAATATCACCACATACCCACATGATAGGATGCCATGATGAAAAACATCACTTGATAAGTAAGGAGTCCCCATTGTCCTCTCATCCTAAATAAGCTAGTTGGTGTGCCCCAACAATTGATTATGACACCTTCTCATGAAATCAAGAATATTTCCTCTCCACCTTCTCTTTGGGATTCTCAGATGTGTTCCCCATCTAATAAGGACATCAAACCTTCCATTCCAAGAAAAGATAGAGATTTCCCAAAACAACCCACAAAGTAGAATGAGCTAAGATGATTACATAGAGGGAAAATGAGCAATTTGGGGTATCTTATAGACCTCATTAAAACTCGTAGTTGAAGATGATCAAGATTAGAAAAAAATGGTGTCGAAAGGCCTTGTTACACTGGTTCTCAACCCAAACAAGGAATGAGCGATCATTTTACATAAGAAAATTTCATTCCACTCAAACAAGCAATGATAACAAGGAATCACCACTAATACTTAATTTAGACATGCATTATTTTTTTATGGTTTTATGCTTCTAATTCATTTGCATTTATCCATGTACCCTAGATTTGGATCAATCTATTAGGAAAAAGAAGAAAGTTTAGGTTTTGGTAGTTAGATCATGTTTTCAAACTTTGTAAACTCTCCCACTCTCTTGATTTTCTATCTCTGAATGGTTAAGATACAACTTTTTTAACATTAAACAATGATTTTTACTATAAAATAAAAGAAATCTAAACAACATACATATGGAAAAAATATCACTGAGCCATGTATTTAGGATTTATTGATTTTAATTAAACTTGCATATATCTCTCAAAAAGAGTTTAAAATGTAACTCTAAAGAGCATTAAACAACTAGAAATCTTGAGCTACACTCAAATACTTCAAAGTATTTGGGAGGAAGTGCTATCAAAATATAAAAGAAGATAATATAGGCAAATTTGTTTCTAGAACATATGAAGGTATCTCTCTTGGCTATACATCTTGAAACAAGGCCTACAAATGATACAGTAAAAAGATTGCACAATGTTGTAAAAAGTGTTGATGTAAGAGTGGATGGAGCAATGCCTCAAAATGAAAAGTATCAAACAAATGAAGATATAGAGGAGACAATTTATAGAGAATGAGAACATGAAGAAGAAAATAAAGCAAAAGAAGAAATAAAGTGCTAATATCCAAAGACACCATCTAGATTTGTTCAATCATATCATCCAAAAAATCAAAATTTGGGTAATATAGATACAGGGGTTTAGACTAGAAGAGGATTGATAAGTACACCAAAACAAGCAAAATTTTATTTGTTATCCAAAATAGATGATCAGGTGCTCAAAATTATGCTAAGAAATTAATGTTGTCAAAATGGCGTGGAACATGAACGACTGCGTAGATCTCGTCGTTCTGAATCTGACGCAACTTGTTGCGTGGAAAACTGGCACTATATGCTCCCAGAAACGCACTCTGTCCACTTTCTCAAATAGGCAATTTAAAAAAAAAAGAAACGCGGGACAAGCCAGTCAGCAATCCGTGCAACTGACTGGGCATGCCTATGTGGCATGGTTACTGTGTAGGTTGACTTGGTCAATGGTTTTCCTCGTCGAATCGTGTGGTGCTAAGTGGCATGATGTCATTGGTTTTATATGGCGCGTTGTGATTGTTGGGCATGTGGCCAACCACATGCTACCAGGTGCCCCAACCGGAGGCTACCACATGGCAGCATGGGAGGCCACAAAATTTTGGGTCAAGTCTGAGCAGCAACAATGGGGGTCGAACCTTCAACCTCCAAAAGATGAGTAGAGGGCCTTCACCAATGCGCCATAACTTTGTTCCTTAATATACATTGGTTTGAAGATTATCTTATTAACATATTATTCTGCCATGGGGGGAGGGGGCTGGGGTCTAGCCCCAACATTGGTCACCGCCGGGGGTGGGAGGCTAGCCCCGCGCTCCCCCCAATGGTGCTTAACTATAACCGTGACAGTAAATGCCACCGTGTGACATGTTGTGGAGACTGCCTCCAGAACCTCCGACTTGCTAAGCCACCACCTTGTTGGGTATGTGTTATATTCTTTCCACGACTAGTCATGCCTTGGGGGGTCACAATCCCGCCTGTGACGATATGCCTACACTAATTCAGATACTCTTTCACAATAAAATCTGAAGATGAAAATTTCTAAAGATTGAAACTATAAACTGATTTATCATATACTGTTTAAATCACGCCACTCAATCCCATACACCTCTATCTAACTGAAATGAAAAGATTTACAATGTTAGGTGTATTCTTCTTTCCAATGTAACTAGGTGAGGAGTGGTTTTATTGAAAAACCATGCTGCGAGTAGCTAAAGATCATTGAAATATATTTTCAATGATAAATAAATGTACGCATGTGATGATTGCAGGGATGTTTGTGTTGAAATTTGCAACAAGAAACAATGAAATTGGAATCCAGAAACAACATGACAGCAAACATACTAGTGTGGGACCACAGGTCACACAGTGATGGGTCCTAGCAATACATTAGTGTGCAAGCCAATTTATTTAATAAATTTGAAATGTGTTTAATTTAATTTTCCCTTAATTGAATTGGACAATAAATTGTAATCTTATCTCATAAACACTTGTAATAGTTAATTAAGTGTGATAGACTCAATTAGCTCATGCATTTCGAGTTGAGGGCGGTTGGTGAGGCATGCAGAGTGATTCTATTAGTTTTTGAGTCCAAGATGTAGTTAATGTATTAGTTTAATGCATGAGAAATCAGTTAAATCAATTAAGTGAGTTAAAATCAGTTTAACTAGTTGTAACTGATTGTTACACTAGTGAGAGGTCAAGTGACTTGAATCAGATTTAATTCACATGTAGTGATCTTTCAAGTGACCGATGACGTACTATTAATAGTTGCATGCATGTCAGTTCTGATGAAGACCCAATTGAGATAGAGTTCAAAGGGATGTTAACTATCAGTTGTATTTTAGCAAACTGCCCAGATGCAGTTAAATCACCACATGATTGCCCATGATACTTGCACAGTCAAGGAAGGCTGAAATTCCTAAGGAATAGGGATTGCGTGAGCAAGGCAGGTTGAGCAGAAGCTAAGAATTGGATAAGTACTAGCCTGATTTTGTCTGTATCAGTGTGAAACAGTTAGGAGAGTGCATCAGACACTTGTGAGAAGAGAGCATTATATTGTTTCATGATTCCTTGGTTCATTATACAATAGAGATAGAGGGGTTTTGAGCAGCAAGCTTTCCCCAGGAAAAATATTTGTGCTGTGGATTGATTTGCTTCTTTCTTTTACTTGGTGTGATTGTGCGATCGTGTTTAATTTTCGTAGAATTAATTGTAGAAGGATTCAGTATCTTGCTCTAGTATATTGCATGATCAAATTGAATCCATTGGAATACATATTGTTTACATAATTTCTACAGTTTGGATATGAAAACAAGAGTACCTTCACCACCTCCATCTTGGACTCCCTCACTTCCTCTTATGAACTCCAAACTCTATCCTAAAAATATATATTCCATGAGATCATTTTCCTAGGACCATCGAGAGCATCCCTCCTAGTGCAAAAAAGGCCTTCAAGAGGCTCTGATCTTGGCTAGGGGATTTGGCCACCGTTCACTCATTTTCCCCAAATTCCATACCTCTCCACACCCTTAAACCATAATTTTCACCTCTTAAACCTTCTCGGAAGCCCTCCTATAGCATTATAGGTCCTTTTGTAGCAATACATGGCTCTTGTAGCAACCACCTATAGCACACCTGTAGGACCTCATTTTTCCACCAATTTTGATCATTACTGCAACTTGGACTTAGTTTAGAACAATATTGACCCCCGACTATGATTTCATGATCATGGGAAACTTCTAGGTCACTCCAAAGCCTTATTTTCCTAACTTCCATCTTGATATATGCTTGATTGTGAAAGGGATCTAAATAAATAGTTGAGGTAACCTTTCTAGCTTTAAAGTTGGGAATGTCTTGGTAGTTCCTTTTAATTATAATAATCTAGTTTAACTTTCCATTGAAAAGATTCATAAGCTAACAACATGTCCAAAGGTCATTAATGTTTCTCAAATAATATTTTTCCCTTATGATATTTCTCCCTATTCATACGGGAAAACCACACATATATTGTTTTAATGATGAAAAATAGTTTCAACATCATGTGTTTAATGGAAAAGTTTATTAAAAGTAATCATATTGTGTATCATTCAAACTATAGCGTCATTTGCAATCTCCTACACATTGTACAATTAAAATGACAAAATCTCTTAGCTAAACACTGCACACGCATGAAATTATAATATAATAACAACCACATGTTGTGAGACAATATCGTTATACTTCAATAAGTACACTAAAATTTTATAAATATAATTCTTTGAACAAATATGAGCTAATCAATAACATATAGTACTCATAACTAAAATTTTATAAATATAATTCTTTGAGCAAATTTGAGCTAATCAATAACATATGTTACTCATAACTCTCATTATATAAAAATAAGAAGAAAATAAATTATCAAAATAAGAAAAAAAGAAAAAAAAAAGAAACACTTTTAAAATTAAATAAATATGTTGAAGTGAATTCTATTCAAATCTAAATAGAAAAAATTTCAACCATAACAATCTAAAAACTAAGATCAAGTTTTATATTAATAGTATTTATGAATTTTCTTAATTATTTGTAAAAATAAAATATATTATTAGAAATGATCCATCAAATATCCGTAGGAGAGATAGACCTTTTACTCTTATGAAATTTAAGTCGTTCACCTAATAACTCATATTCAAGTAAAAAGAACTCTTAACCCATTAAGAACACTTTTAAATCTCACTTTAAAGTGAAAAACAAATTCAATCCAATAGAACAAAAACGCAAATAACAATTACAATCACTATTAACAAATTCTAATGGAATTACTTACTTTCAAATAACAACTAACCTTAATTATTTATGAAAAACTTATATTTTAAATTCTCACCCAAAAAGATCTTCACCCAATTTTATATATATATATATATATATATATATATTAACTCTTTGGTTTTTTAAATTTAATTTATTATAAAATTTCCACTGTCCTTTCCGACGAAAATAATTACTAATAACCTTTTAATATCTTTTCTCTTTTTCCTACTTGACTAATTTAATTATTTTTATATATTATCGATTTTTAATTAATTTATTAATATCAAAAATAAAATTATAAAAATTTCAACGCGCTTTTGGTAGGAAAAAAATTACTAAATTCTCAATCAAACCTTTTAATAACTTTCCTATTATTCCTATTATTAGTTTTGTGAATCGCACAGCGCCCGAAACCGCCTGCCCATAGAAAAGCAATGAAAAATGTGCACACCTTACAATTCTTGCGAACGTTTCAACTCACCGTGGCCGCTAGGAGGTCGCGCGATCGAATCTATCCGCCTGCCCGCCCATAGAACAAACAATAAAACCTTAGGGCGAGCGCGCAGTTGAAAAATCTCAAACCCAGATTCTACCCTACCCACAGCATCGGCCTCAGAAGCTTCTTCTTCTTCTTATTTATTGAATTATTACTTGCTCTTCTACCACTGAAATGTTCATTCCTTGTGAGAGTTGATTGCAATGGCGACTTTAGTGGTTTTGGTATCGCAGTTGTTCGGGAAAAGGAGATACAATGAACAATGCCCAGATCTTCTTCTTGCAAACGATTCAAGTCATGGTGGCCGCTTGGAGGTCCAGGTTTCGAATCCTGTAACGTTGTCGGGTGTGAGCAGAGACGAGCGAAGGGAAGAAGAAGAAGAGGTGAAGTTTAAAACAGATATATCAGAGCTATTGCGGTTTAGGGTTTCACTGGCGTTTTCCCGTAGCAGACTGACCCCGTTCTCAGCATCTTCTCGTTCCACCAAAAGTTGAACAGATGAATATTGATGTTTGCTGACGTGTATGCATTTTATGACGTGGCTGTATTGCTTACGTGGAACGGGGACATTGCTGATCTGTACAGTTGATTTTCTTATTTCTCATTTCATTGCAATAAATTGAAAATTAATCCAATTTTTTCTGAGTGTAGGGCGCATTTTCCATGTGGTCACTTGTCAGGATTTTCCATATTTATTTATTTTTTATATTTTTCATATTTTTATATAGTATAATATTTTCAATATTTATTTCTATTTTTTAATATATATATTTTTCAATATTCTAAAATTTTTTAAAAATTTATATGTTGCAATTTTAAAAAGTTATTATTTTCATATATTTATTTATTTTTAATAAAATTTATTATTTCTATATACTTATTTTATTTTTTGAGTTATTAAGTATTTAATTTTTTTATTACAACACATATATATAAATATTTATACATTTTCATATATATATATATATGAAGTTTTTAAGTGAAACATGGTGCTGGTCTATTCTCAAAACACCTTGGGAAGAAAGAATTTGTTAACTATGTGATACTAAGAGCATTGAAGATGAAAACGGCTTTCTCTTGGATTGCTAGAGTCTTACCCACATTGGTTCTCATTTCGAAAACTTTGTTCAAGAACTATAATAATCTTGGAATGCTTCTCTCTTTTCTATTTGATCCTAGAAATAAAATATTAAAAGGTCCCCATTAAACTCTTTCTCTTTTCATAAGGTCGGATAGACCTCATTGGTCTCAAGTTAATCATCATCCTAACCATTATAATTTCTCATATATCTATATATATATATATATATATATATATATATATATATATTCAAGGTAAATTATCCTCTCTCTTATTCTAAGAGCTAGAATGAGGGGTAATTCAACAATAGTTATAGGGAATTGAATCTAGTTGGGGGAGATAGCAATCACTCTACCCAAAAACACAAGAGAACCCCAATTGACATTTTAAAATATATTCTTTAAAATTAATTTATATTTTATAATAAAAATATGTTGTTTTTTCTAATAATTAATATAGTATATATAAACATTATAAAATGAATGTTATATGTGTTGAATTTTATAGCTATGTTTGGTCTTCATAATTTATATTATAGCCCTTCAAATATATAATTGAAATTGTAAGACATGTTATTCATGTCATTTTCATTGTTAGCCCTTGAAAGAATTAATATAAGACATCTTCTTCATGTTGATATTAAAAGAGAATTTTTCAAAACTTGGATTTTGAGTTTTTGTTCTCCAAACTTTTCAAGTTAGCCCTCCTTCAAGTCAAGTAAGCCCTAATGAAACAAACCCATTCGGAAAAGTAGAACATTATATATAGAGCACTCAACCACCTCTACAAGGCACCATTTGAGCTCTCACAAGAAAAGAGATATTCTAGGCATCTCAATGAAGAAGAAGGAGAAGAAGAAAGGAGAATTAGGACAAATTGAGCTCTAACATCTCTCTTTCTCTCTCTCTCTCTACTTCGCACATGTGAATTTCTGGGCATATTTTGGGTATAAGGTTAAACTTCTAGGTAGCAGGCTCGAAATTTTGGACACATTGTTCTAGGCAGCAGGGTCGAGTTTCTAGGCATATTCCGGGAGGCCAAAATTTGTCTTAGGAAAATAAAAAAGGGTCGAAGTTGAATGGTAGAAGTTTGACTGGACGAGAGGGTTGTTTGACTAGGTTTGACCATAGCATTGTTGGTCAGTTTGACCTCATAGTTGATTAGCAATGTTAGGTGTTACACCATTTTTTGGTCATCTAACCTTTCATCATTAGATGGACCCAAGTACACTATGTAAGACCAGTTTTACCCCAAGTAAAACTGCTTTCACTATGTTAATTAGGAAATCCCAAAAGGAATAATTAATTAAACCATAATTTAATTATTATTCCCAGTCATGTTTAACCCAAAAACAAAGAAATTAATGAGATAAACCCATAGTTATCTTATTATTTTCTAGGAATAATTATTAAATAATATTCCTTGTTAAATATGACCAAATCAACCACCATTAATCAACTAAATCATTATTTATTTGATTATATCCCAACCACTTCCTTAAAAAGATAAATAAATCATTTATTTATTTATTTTTCACTAATCAAGGGATTTGACCCAAGTCAAACACCCTTTCCCTCCAACAAATAATAATAAAATATTCTATAGAGGTGGATCTAGATGTGATTAACATTATTTTAATCATGCACCAAGATCTAGAAGGACCCAATATTTTGTTATAAATAGGAGGGTTTTCCCCATCATTCTTCACCTTTTGTTGCATATTAGATCACTCTGGATCTATACACTTGGTCTCATTTCTGCCATTTTGCTCCCATTGAGCTCTACCTTCTACATTGGTTTTTCTACATCTACAAGAGAGAGAAAGCTTAGATCTGAAGTGCTGAGGACTACAAAGAACCCATCCCATTGAGGAGATCTGGATACACCTTCTTGCTTCCTCCCAGGTGCCCTGTAATATAAAAATTCATTCAAAAATCGTGTTCTTGTCTTGTCTGTTGGATGCATGGAGCAAACTCTTTACTTTACTGCTTAATGTCTTTCCATTTATAGATCCGTTTGTTGCAGCACTTTAACTACTAATTGCAGATCTGAAGATGTTTTGCAGCCATTATTGTTGTTAGGGCTATTAGTTATGCGTAGCTAAAGTGGTTCTTTTTCGTACGCTTCGACAAAGAATTCATACTAACAAATGGCGACTCCACACGGGTTTTAAATTACGACCGCTGTCGTTTTTCATATTCCCGCATATCCAGCTACTTCAGGCCCTAGGGCTTCTTTTCAGCTGCTTAGTTTTCCTCTTTTTATGTCATTTTTCTCACATAAAACCCTAAAAACTTAAAATTTCTAACTTCCGTGTTTCTCGTCCTATCAAGGTTGTAAGCGACACCACGACTGAGATTTTCGCAATTTTTCTTAAAATCACGCTAAACAATCGACGGGGCCGACCTTTGGCCCAAAACTCCGCGACCCGGACGCACCTTTCGTCTCCGTCGCGACCCTCAACTCGCATCAGGTCGAACCTCGCGACCGCCTTTTCCAAAGATTTTTCCGGTGAATTTTCCGGTTCGTCAAGAAATTTCCCTGTCTCTTTTTAAATTTCGCCTTGACCAAGTTCTGATCTCGTTTTACTCATCTATGGGAACCCACTCCTTGTGTGGCTCGTGACTTCCACTTTTTTTTGTGGGAAGAGTTTTAAATTGCTTCACTCGTCTGCTTCGTAGCTTCACTCTCTTTTTCCAGACCGTTTATTTCACTTCCGCATCCATTGAAATCACCCTCTTTCCTTTCAAATCACCTCTTGTCGTTTTGTTTGGACCTCCTA